>VYXF01012178.1:6600-30428 GCA_013397295.1 Polioptila caerulea | reverse complement strand
GGAGCTGGGTTCCTCATTCCCCCTATCCCGAGTGGAGCTGGGTTCCTCATTCCCCCTATCCCGAGTGGAGCTGGGTTCCTCATTCCCCCTATCCCGAGTGGAGCTGGGTTCCTCATTCTTCATTCCCCCTATCCCGAGTGGAGCTGGGTTCCTCATTCCCCATATCCCGAGTGGAGCCGGGTTCCCTATCCCGCCCTGCCCCGAGGGCAGTGCCCGGCGGGGCAGCGGCCCCGGCTCACACCCCGCAGACGGCGCTGCTGGAGGGCAGAGCCTTCTGACAGAGATTCCCTGTGGTGGCTTTGACGGTCTCCAGTCGCTGGTGCCATGTTGGACACACGTTGCCTCGGGTGGCTGGCAGCCCGAGAAGATGATGTAATTCCAGCAGTGGCATCCCTGCTCCCAGTGGATAACCCCATTAGCATCTCCCCCAGCACAGGGTAATAAAGCCCGAAATGAGAGACGAGGTGCTGGTGTGTATCGGCGTCACATTTTCAGCCGGAGGGGCAGGGCTTTTCTGGGCTGTAACCCAGCCTGGCTGCCTTTGGAAAGGCTGTGGCTCCCTGTTTGTGGCCACCAGGTGCCACAGAGCCGGGCTGGACGGCATCAGCCCCAGGAGCTGGGCGTGCATTTACAGCTCCGAGATTTACAGCTCTTGGCTTGCTGCTCCTGCCACCCAATCTTTCATTTCCCTGAGCCACAAGAGCTTCTCGAGCTGTTTTCTCCCACAGATCTATCAGGACAACACTTGGCTGCAGTTCAGGATCTGACTTCTTAAAATCCAGTAGAACCCCAGAGTGGTTTGGGTCGGGAGGGACCTAAAACCCACCCAGGGACCCCTCCCACTGTCCCAGTGTCCAGCCTGGCCTTCGGCACTGCCAGGGATCCAGGGCAGCCACAGCTGCTCTGGGCAGCCTGTTTGTAATCCCATTAATTATCGTAATTGCTGTCCCAAAACTGGAGCTCGTCCTGAGCCCACCTGGAGCTCCTGCCGGGCTCCTGGCTGAGGAAGGATGCAGGTGTGGCACCCACCTTCCTTCTTAGCCGGGAACGCGTCACTCCAGAGCCTCGGGGCTGTGTTTTTAGCTTTCATTTTCTCCCAGATTTTGTTTGGGTTTGTTGTTGGTTTCAACTGTCATCAACCCCTCAGTTGTAGAACCCTTTTCCCAGGCTTTTTTGTTATTTTCTCCTTTGCTGCATTAGGATGCAATTATGCACTTCAGCTAATTGCCAGTTACTTAGTGTCAAAATGCATAATGTGTCTGAAATGTCCTCGCCTTCTCTGTCAGGATCCTGTGTGGAACAGGGAACAAATATGAGCTATTAGCCCAGTCAAGAATTTACCTGAAAAGGTTTCTTTTCTCTCCATCCATCACATTTTTGGGTGCAGTGTTGTGATTGTAGGCGTTTAAAAACGTATCAACTTCCTATTTACAAATCATTCGTTCTTGAGGGAGTTTTTTGAGCAGGACTTATTTACTCCGAATTACAAATTCACATTTGGTTTGGCATGGACTTGGGGCTGATAAATCTGGAAACATTTTTACAGACTAATGTAACTGGACAGCAACAAGTGCCAGAAAGCATTAGGAAAATGGAAATCTGTTTCACAGCTGAATTTACCCTTTTAGAGACACTGAATGCATTTGCATATTTTATCCCAGATATGTGTGAGGTAGTTGAGAAAAGGTTTAAATTTTAAAAATGGCATAATTAATGGCAGAGCTAATAATGGCACACCTGGCTGAGGTGTGCTTGCTTCTAAAAAAGGAGCTTTTTCAGCTCACACTGGCAGACTGCCGGGTTTTTCTTTTAGAGCTCTTAAGTCACATCATTTTTGGCACATGGAAATTATTTTTAAAGGAAAATCAGAAAGATCCAGAGTCAGTCTTCAGGTGAGGGAGTACTGGAGGAGGGGGTCTGGAGCAACCTGAGCCTTGGAAAGGGAGTGGGGCTCCAGGTAGGACTTGTTGTGTTCTTGGACTCAGCTTCTCTGAAATTTCCTCCAGAGAAAATCTATTTGATTCTCTGGCATTCCACAGCTTTTTGCATCTGAACAGCCAGTTCATGAAAAGTTTAACGAGCAGCCTTACCTAAAAACATCAACCAAATGAAAAGCACACGGGGAGTGATTGTGCCCCAAAGCCCCCTCCATTCAGCTGCTCAGTGTTTGCTAATCTGGGTGATGTTTGGCGTGAGGAAACAATAATAAAATGTCATTTTGCCTATAGCTCTGTGGAAAGGGATTACTGGAAACGCAGCTGAGAGGAACCTTCCCTCTCGGATGCTCTGGGATTCTGTGGCCGGTGGAATGAGGGGCAGCCAGGAAATAAATCACCCACAGTGCTAAATTCTGCCTTCTCCAGGGTTTTGCAGTCCCACAGAATCACAAGCGAGCCCAGGACAGGCTCTTTGTTGTGGCCAGGCGAGGAGGATTTAGTGAAAATAACCCCAAAATGAGAAACCTCGAGAGGCTGCTGAGTTCTGGTGGCTGTGCCTGCGGGTCCCTGCCCTCCCTGTCCCATTTTCTCCTCTCCCAGCCTTGGCATGGCCCCGGTGTGTGCCCCAGTTTCTGCCAGCCTTTCCCCCACCCCACCCGAGCTCTCCTCCCCTCCACAGCTGATTTTCCCTTCCCGAGCTCTTTTCCCTCCTGTCTGCTTTGGTTCCTCATTAAACTCGTCTGGCTCTGTGCAGGCTGGCCGGGGCCTCACCTGCCCCCAGCACAGAAATATTGATATTTTCAGGGCTGGTGGTTCCAATCGATGCTGCAGGAGCAGAGCAGAGCAGCTGCTGGGCGAGGAGCTGGCCCTGCCATGGGACAGGGCTCTGGGAAAGGGGGAAAGAGGGAGCAGAGCCAGCCCTGGCTGCTCCAGAGCATCGTGCCACCCCCGGGCTGGCACACAGGCACTGTGACCCAGGTGTGTGAATTCTACTCCCCAGGGATGGAGATTTCCCCAGTGGGTCGGAGCAGAAGGCTGGGAATGACACAGACAGCAGTTCTTATCCGTGTGGGAGAAGGTTAATTGCTGAGGAAATGTGCTTTTCCTCTCCATTCATGTCCTTGGGTTTAAAGGGATAGGGAGAGCTTGGCCTCTGAGCAAATCCTTCGTAATTACCAGTACCACAATATCTGTATGGGAAAGTCAACCTTCATCATTTGTTAAATAAGTCCAGATTCCTCCACTTGAAGCTGCCTTAGGGAAGCTTGAACTAAGACAGATTTCTCCTTCATTTTTCTGAAACATCTTTTTTCAGGGGTAGGAGCTTCCTGCTCATCCAAGTTGCCTCACGAAAATGAGATGAAAGCGCTCCAGCCACACTTCCCAGGCTGCATTATGCAAATATGATTTGTGCAGAGCCATTCCCTTAGGAGCCGAGCCTTTAAAGCCTTTAAAGCCCCAGAAACTTCCTCCGCATTTGGCTTTTCCAGCCCTGCCATCACCTGGTGGCTGGAGCCTGTCACGGCAGGAGCCTCTCCGACGTTCCACTAATTCCCTTGATTAATCTCTACGAGATTTGTTTGCAGCTGTAAAATCCTCGCTGCAAATTCAAAGCACTTCCAAACCCGCTAAACATGCACCGGGATGTGCCACCCTGCTCCCTCGGGAGGCTCCTCAGCTGGGATTTTCCACCCCCGGGCACCGTGGGTGGGTGAATTCTGCTCCCCAGGGATGCAGGGGGCTGTGGCAGGCTGCTGGCAAGGAGGAAGGGAGGGTCTGGTGGTTAAACCCAGGAGTTGTTAGGTGTTGGCTGGGCTTCCAGAGGGGAATGGGCAGAGCAGGGCTGGGCAGCTCAGGAGAGCTGCAGGAGCCTCGGGGCCATCTGGGAGTGCCAGGGAGGGATGAGGGGTTTGGGTGAAGGGATGTGGGGAGGACCAGGCAAAGCTTGGTAAGGATAAAGAGAAGGATTCTTAGCGTGGCACTCCTGGAGCACAGAATCTGAGTCTTAATTATGAATTCTGAATGTCCTTTAAATGAAAGAAAAACGTAGACAATGGTTAAGCACTATGAAATGCTGCAGAGGTTTGAAAATGGTTTTTCTGCCTTCTCTGTCCAGTCCTATCCTGTGACATCCGTGAGGTTTTTCTGCAGAGGAAAGTTTGGGATGGGCTGGTGCTCTCTGAGAATTCCAGGAATTGCAGTTTTAATTATTTGTCAAGGGCAGCCAGAATCTTAGAAATGAGTTATTTTACATTTTGTAGGTTGCAATCGAAATAAATAAATGGGGCTGAGAGCTCAAATGAGTGTCTGCACAGTGGGCAGCAGCACTTCAAATGCTCGGGAGCATCAGGAGGCTGGAATATGTTCCAGCAGCATATTGAACAATGGGAATCTCATCTGGAGCCACGCAGCCAATTCTGTTTGCCTCCCCTCAGCTCTAATTAAGATTGACAAGGTTATCCAGAGCAGGAGAACAAATATTGCAGGAATTTGAGATGTGTTGACACACGACTAAAGAACTACATGAAATTAAATTTCTGGACAGGAAATGTGAGCACAATTAAGACAAGGCTGCTTGAGAAAACGTGGGGAATATTTGTGCGGGAACTCTCGGGCTTTGAGCTCTTGAGCTGATTTTGTGCCATTTTCACAGAGTTACAGACTGGTTTGGGTTGGGAGGGACCTTAAATCCCACCCAGTGCCATCCCTGCCATGGCCGGGACCCCTCCCACTGTCCCAGAGAGCCATCCCTGCCATGGCCGATCCAGGGGCAGCCACAGCTGCTCTGGGCACCCTGTGCCAGGGCCTGCCCACCCTGCCAGGGCACAATTCCTTCCCAATATCCCAGCCCTGCCCTCGGGCAGTGGAATCCACCCCCCTTGTCCCTTGTGAGCAGCTTCTTTCCATCTTGCCTGTAGCTCCTACAGGTCCTGCAAAGCCACAGTTAGGTCACCCTGAAGCTTCTCTTCTCCAGTTGCTATTTATTCTTACATAAAAGTAAATTATCAGGACTGGCACAGGGTGCCCAGAGCAGCTGTGGCTGCCCCTGGATCCCTGGCAGTGCCCAAGGCCAGGCTGGACATTGGGGCTGGAGCCCCCTGGGACAGTGGGAGGGGTCCCTGCCGTGGCAGGGGGACACTGGAGGGGCTCTGGGGTCCCTTCCAACTCAACCCATTCCAGGATTCTGTGACAATTGCTCATGACAGGGTAAAATCCTTGTTCCTGTGCAGTGCAAAAGGCAAACCTGGGGCTGACCCAAGGCTGGCAGAGCATGGGCTGTGATGTGGGAACAAGGCTGGTGCCTCTGCCACGAACCGTGTGCCCCAGGACGCCACTCCCCGATGGCTCCATCCCAGAGCATTCCGGCCACATCCCCGGCTGCTGCCCCATGAAACCCGGGCATGTAAAAGCGGCTCAGAGGGCAGGGAGCAGCTGGAACACGGCTAAGCTGCTGGCAGGAGCATTTAGAGCATTTGTCTGGGAGGGTGGATTAGCAATCCCGGGAATGGAGTTGGCTTTAATGAAGTCACTCTTTGCAAATGTCACGGCGACGTTCCACCTGTAATTTCAATTATTCCTGCTCAAAACACGGTCAGGTTTGGGGGGTGGTTTGTCTGATTTCTCCTCTCTCCCAGCATGGAGTTCAGCTTCCCTCGAGGAGTCGGAGGAATTCCTCCCAGGTGCATTTTGTGCATTTTCAGGAGCTGGCTGTGCTCTGAAACCCGGGCCAAACCCCGCAGCCGGGGCTGCCCGCTGACCCCGGGCCGGCCCGGGATGCTGCCAGTGCCTGAGGGCAGTGGAGCAGGGGAATCACCTGGGAAGGCACCCCTGGGTTTCCCGGGAATTAAAAAAAACAGGTACACACAGACAGGCAGAGGAAGTTTGGGTGGCCAGTGAGGGATTTTTGGGTAATCAGCGAGTGTTTGTTTAGGTGCTCAGTTCTTGTTTAGGTGTTCAATGTTTGTGTGGGTGCTCAATGTTTGTTTAAGTGCTCAAAGTTTGTTTACATATTCAATGTTTGTTTATGTGTTCAATGTTTGTTTAGGTATTCAATGTTTGTTTAGGTATTCAATGTTTCTTTGGGTGTTCAATGATTGTTTGGGTGCTCAATGTTTGTTTAGGTGCTCAATGTTTGTTTGGGTGTTCAATGATTATTTAAGTGCTGAATGTTTAAAGGCTCAGTGTTAGTTTGGGTGTTCAACGATTGTTTAGGCGGTCAATGATTGTTTAGGTGCTCAATGTTTGGGTGTCTAAGGATTGTTTAAGCGCTCAATGAAGTGCTCAATGTTTGTTTAGGCGCTCGATGTTTAGGTTCTCAGTGTTTGTTTGGGTGGTCAGTGGCTCTCTAAGTGGTCAGTGTTTAAGTGGTCAGTGTTTGTTTGGGCAGCCAGGCAGGACTGTTCCTTTAGAAAGGCAATTGGTGAAGGTTTGTTTGGGTGACCCAGGAATGTTCTCAGGGCCCGCAGTGGGTGTTCCTCTGGGCGGTGGGTGGAACGCTGCTCGGGAAGGTTGTTCCTCCTTCCTCTGAGCGCACCATCCATCCCCTGAGCCCCCAGACCCCTGTGCCAGGAATTGCCATTGTGGGAATTCCCACACAACAGTGGGAATGGCTGGCGGCAGAGGAAACTGAAACTCCCCCTTTGGAGCCTTTCCCCCAAAAGGCTGGGCGAGGTTGCTCTGAGGTTTCTGAGGGCAGCCTGGCTTGTGGGCACTCCGGGCAGTGCTGGACACAGAGCTCGGGTGAGGTGCTCATCTCCTGTGGGAACGGCTCTTGTGGATCTGGGCTGAAATCCTGCCCTTCCCAAGATCTTCCTGGGCTGTGCTCTCCTGTCCCAAGGTACAGCTCCTTTTCTTGCTGCACCAGGTGCTGTGAGGAGCAGTGGTGGCAGCCCCCAGGACCCCACCCCATCCATCCCGGGGCCCCCCCATCCATCCCGGGACCCCTCCCCAGTGCTGCCCTGCTGGGCTGGCCCGGGGGCTCTCTCCCACCAGGATCTGCCCCCCGGAGCTGTTCAATCGTGTTATTAATAATGCATCAGTCTGGAGCAAGCAGCTGCGAGGTTCATCCAAAACTCTGACTGTTGCTGGCAAACACAGCCCGAGCCATCTGTGCCAAGTCCCTGTATTTACATCATCCATCCACAACCAGTTCCTGCTCTTGTAAATCAAGAGATCATTGTGATTCCCCTGAAAGATTCATTGTAGTGAAAGACTGCAGCACAATTAAATTTGCCTTCTTTTATTATTTATCGCTAATATTCCAACCGGTGGAATATCAACAAAGTAAATGTTCCGGGAGATAAGCCCAGATGAAACCATGGATCAGCCCTGGTAGAAGGGACACAAATCGAGTCATTCAGTCATGGGTTTGGGCCGGCAATTCTATTTCATGAGAGCCTTTGGTACTTTGAAATTTTGTTTTCATTCTGCTGGGGGTTGGAGACTGCCCCTGAAATATTCCGGCCAAAATGGGATTGCAGGAAGGGCCGTGTGTGCCAGCAGCGCTCTGTGACATGGATTGTGATCTCGTGACCTGCTGGGGGATCTCTGGGCAGTCTGCTCTGCCTGCCCGGGAGCCAAGACCTGCCACAGACCATCCTGGCTCCGGGGCAGGAGCCTGCTCTGGGCGCCGGCAGAGCCTTCAGAGCCAGGAGGGCTCCTGCTCTGCCCCGGGGCTGCTTTGCACCCTCCGGAGGGCAGCAGGGGATCCCAGAGCTCACCCCGCTGGGGAGGAGCTGCTGCTCAGGGCCATGGGCATTGGAACACACCGAACGCCTCGGGCAGCTCCAGAACCTTTTCCTTTGGCTTCCCGTGCTCCAGCAGCGCGTCCTTGTGAGTGCTGACGAAGCAGTGCGTGGGCCCCGTGGATGGAAGGCTTCGGTGGGATTTGGACTCCTTTGGTTTGTTCTCAGCCAGCTTTGGAGCATTTCTGCACCCGGAGCTGCAGGCTGGGAGCGGAGCTGCTTGGTCAGACATGTGCTACCTCTGGGGCTGGTTATTTATTTATAAACGTGCTGTCTCTGCTATAAAAAGCTTTGCAATAGCCAAATAATAAATGCATTCATCACCACATCTGCTGTAATCACTGCAGCTCCTGAGCTGCTATTTGGCTCTCATTAGTTGCAACTCCCATTCACCTATAATTTCGGAGAACACACAATTATGTGTTATCACTCCTTCAAGTGATTACTACACTGGATGTTTTTAAGATAATGGCATGGAACACGCCGTGATGAATTACACCTCTCCAGGTAGTTTTGCTTCTGTCATTAACTCTATTATTTTATTGAAACCGGCTTGGAGGAGCTGTGGGGCAGGGCTGGCATCACCTGCTCGGGGAAGGGTCCCAGGTCAAGGCTGATCCGATAAAGGATGTGGCCCAGCACACAATTATCTCCCTCCACTCTGTCCTCCCCACTCACACTGGAGATGTTATTACGAGGAGATTGGAAAACCCAACCTGTTTGCACCTGGGGAGGTCTTTTTTCCATTAAGCTTTGATAGCAATAAAAGCCTTTTCAGGGAGAACGTGGGGAAGAGCAGGAGTGTTGAGAAATCCCTGGAGCCTGGGAAAGAGGAGGTGAAGGTGGCCCAGCTCTGCTGCGGAGCAGGAGCAGCCCCACTCTGCCCGCAGCTTCTCCTCCCTCTGTGCTGGCCCTGCTGAGACCCCACCGCAAATCCTGCACCCAGTTCTGGGACAAAACTGCCCCTGAGGGGCTGGAACGTGCCCAGGGCAGTGAAGGGAGCTGGGAAGGGGCTGGAGAATCCCTGAGGATAAAAATAACACCGTCGGCTCCCAAATTTTCCAAGACCTCTTTCCCTTAGGAAAAGTGCAAAACCATGAAGCCAAAGCGATGTGATGAATTGTTTCCTTACTTTTCTGCATTGGTAATGTCTTCTTGGTAATTTCTGGAAGTCAGTGTTTCTCTATCATAAATCTCCAGGAATTAATAAATATCAAATGCAGCAGCCAGACCCTTTTTAATATTTCAAATAATGTGATGAATTCGGGAGTTACTCTCTGAAGCTGAAACCAAGGCTCTCACACCCACAGTGGTGTGGGATATTATTTCTGAGCCTTCAAAGAGAAAATAATATGGGCTCCCACGAA
The DNA here is from genome assembly GCA_013397295.1 of Polioptila caerulea. Taxonomy (NCBI): domain Eukaryota; kingdom Metazoa; phylum Chordata; class Aves; order Passeriformes; family Certhiidae; genus Polioptila; species Polioptila caerulea. The sequence continues at coordinate 21,380 of VYXF01012178.1, read as the reverse complement.
GGAAGTGATTAATGACTAAAAATTCGGAGCTTTACTCTGCAGTGTTTTGCCCATTTTAATATGAAAATACATCTGCGAAAGGGAGGGGAATGTTTTTGTGTAATTAAAAACAACAAATGAATTTATTGCAGTTATGGCAGCAGCAGTTTCTCCATCCTTGCCATGGGGAAAAATCAATTTCCGGACGGCAGGAGGGAAACACCCACTAAGGGCATGGCTGGGGGTTGTGTGCCAGGAAACCCCTGGGAACGTGGAAACCCCTGGGAATGTGAAAATCCTTGGGGAAAATGGGCTTTCTCCTGGCTTGGGTGGACTGGCAGGTGCTGAGGGTGGAACCCACAGAGATTAAAAGTCACATGGCATCAGCTGCAGGGAAAATTACATTTCCAATCTCGCAGAGGAACAAACACTTTTGTTCCTAATTACTAATATTCGGCTGGTTTTCTGCTTAGAGTGTTTCAGATGTGGGCATTAATCCCTGGTTATCTGCAGACAGATTTCCTGCAGTGTCTCAGGGCAGATGGGGTTATCAAAGCCAGCAGCTGGAGATGCCCGGTGCTCGAGGTCCCTGGGTTCTGTCCTGCTCTCCCCGGTGTCCCATCCACAGGCAGCTGGAATCTGGGAGTTCCCGTGGCCCTGGGACAATCCATGGGCTCTGGGGGCACTGGAGGGGCTGCAGGAGCAGGGAGGGAGGTTAATGGTGCTGATTCCTCAGGAACAGGGGGCACAGCACCCCTTCTGTTCCGGGTGGGCTGCCAGGTAAAAATCCTCATCCTGTCCTTGTGCAGGGGGCCACGGATCAGCAAATGTCGGTGGAATTCTGCTGGGGGCACAGGCTGGGGTGGTGGCACAGCAGGGCTGGATCTGGGCACCGACGAGAGCCCGGGGTGTTTGCAGCACCTGCAGGAAATGCAGAGTTTGCTGCCAGCTGGGGCTGTGCAGGGGGACAGGACTGAAATCCCTGTGGATCCTTTGCAAGGGGCTGCAGGAGATCCCCACTTGCCCTGTGCCACCCCGGGCACGGCAGAATTCCCGGAGGGTTTGGAATTCCTGGGAGCAGCAGAGGGAGGGGGGCTGGGAGGGCGCGTTCAGTGTTCCTGTCCCGGCCAGGGGCTGCCCCTGCCCCGAGGGATGCTCAGGGCTGGGAACTGCAGCCGGACAGGGATTTTTGGCCGGGTTTGGCAGCTGGCAGGCAGAGTTCTGGTGTCCCTGTTTCAGAACACGTTCCCTTTCCGCAGCACCCCTTTTGTCCAGCCTTTCCAGAGGCCGGCCGGGTGGATTTGGGGTTTCTGTCCCGCTCAGGACAGAGCAGTCTCCCTCTGCAGGGAGCTGTGACATTTGCGTCGTCCTCTGATAAATGGTGTCACTTCCCGGGGAAGCAAACGCTGGCTTCCCAGGACGGAGATTTAAAAACCCTTTTAAATGTTTTTGGCTGTGCCACCCCGGGCCTTTGGCAGCGCCCGTGCCCCGTGCGGTGCCCGCTGCCCTCGGGGACCCGTCCCCAGCGGGCTCCCCTTGCTCCGGGGGTCCCCTCTGCAGGCTGGGACAGCCCAAATTCCCCAGGAAAGGCGAAATTGGGGCGGCAGCAGCGGCTCAGCACTGCGGGGACCCCCGGGCTGGGGTGTGGGGGCAGCCAGGGCTCCCGAGGGACCGGGGGAAAGGAATAAATCCTGGGAATGAGACCCAAAGCCGCGGGGGGAGCGAGCAGCTGTGCAGGTCTGTGTGAGAGCTCCAGGCTTTGAGCTCCGGCAGATGGGGGAAAGGGAATTCTGAGCACAAAAGCAGAAGGATCAATAACGTAAATGCCTTTAAACTGAAGGGAGGCAGGGTTAGACTGGCGATTAGGGACAAATCCTTCCCCGGGAGGGTGGGCAGGCCCTGGAATAGAATTCCCAGGGGAGCTGTGGCTGCCCCTGGATCCCTGGCAGTTGGACACTGGGGCTGGAGCAGCCCGGGACAGTGGGAGGGGTCCCTGCCATGGTGGCACTGGCTGGGATCTGAGGTCCAACCCAATCCATTGCAGGATTCTGAGACTCATCCTGAGCTTTTTCTCCTCTCCAGCAGTGCCCAAGCAGCTCCCAGCCCCGGGGAGGGCTCCCCAGGTCTTGGCACACAGAATGTCCCACATTCCTGGGGAACAGCCCAGGCCATGTCCTGCAGGTGGGATCCAGCCCCTGGAGGCTCCCGGAGCAGAGCCCCTGAGCAGCTTTAATTAAGCAACTGGAAGAACTGTTTTTTACAAAGATTAATGGATCCCTGTTTTAATTATGGTGGAATAATAGACTGGAGAGCTGGGAAAGTGGGAGGCATTAAAAAAGAGGATTAAAAACTTGAGGGAAGCTGGGTGAGACTATATTTTTCTGTACTTACAAATTACAGAAGATCATCCCCATTAATAATGATTGGAAAAATAATAAAGTGCCCTCAGCCGTGTATGACAGTTAACATTAAAATCTATTTTTTATGCTTGTTGTGTGGGGAATTTCTGATTACAATCATCAGTTAAAAAAGAAATTGTTCTTTTTTCCAATCTTCCAAATTTAAATATAGAACTCTCTGCTGAGTTCAGCTATGGTTTCATCAATACTTTTCCAAGCCATGGGAAGGTAAAAAGAGCAAAAGTCACTTTTATTTAATGACTGTTATGCTTGCTTTAGTTGTGCTGCAGTGTTATTATTAATTGCTAAAAATAATTGGTTCAATGCATAGGTTTTAAAATTATATTGCAGGAAGTGCTGCTGTGATATGCAGGGAGTTTAATAGAAACAGAATTTAGGGAAAGAGAGGAAAGGGGAAGAGAGGAAGGGAAAAAGTGAGGGAAGGCCACTGATGCTTGCAGTTTTTACTGCTGGTCATCCTCTCAAAGAATGAATTCTGGGGAATTGCTGCAGGAAGGGTTTTGTTGTTGTTGTTTTTGTTAAAGCTGATCGTGCTCTGCTGGAATCACTGCCCTGCCCTGGGCAGGAGAAGCTCAGGCTCAGTGGTACCCAAGTACCTGGAATGGCTGCTCCTCCTTAGGAATTTGTAAAGGTTTTGGGGAAAAGGACAAGCTTTCCTTTAAAGAGTAAAAAAATCCGAGTTTCCTCATTTCTGTTCCCCTGCAAAAATCCAGCACAGCCTCTGATGGCCAGAGACTCCCGTGGGAGAAGGGGAGCTCTGAGTGTCCTGCAGGAGAGCTCCAGGCAGGAACTGGGGCTCGGCCCTGAGAAGTGATTTGCAAACAGAAATGGATTAAATTTGTTGGGTTAGGAACCATTTCTGACATGAATCATCCGATTGCTGCTTCTGTGGGGTAAATACACACTTCATCCATCACATCCCCCGTGGGTGGTGGGAAAACACAGGATATTGGCTGGGAACCACTCTGGGAACGGCTTCCAGGGAAATCGTGCAGCAGTTCCAGAGCAGCTCTCAACCCCAGAGCTGGGGAGGNGCTCTCAACCCCAGAGCCGGGGAGGGGGGAGAGCTTTGGGTGGGGAAGGAGCTTTGGGTGGGGAAGGAGCTGGTCTGGAGGGTATCCCAGGGTGGGTGGGGTTGGGAAGGACCCCAAAGCCCAGCCCACCCTGTGATCTTGGAGGTCTTTTCCACCCTCAGTGAATTCTGTGGGTTGTTTTTGAGGGAAGGCTGATTTTTCTCTGGCGAGCCACACAGAGAGCAGGGAGTTGGTGAAGTTGGGTTTGTGTGCTGGGGGAGGAGGAGGAGGAGGCTGCTTTCCTCTCCTGTGGGAAGAATTCCCAGTGCTAAAGCTTCCTGCCAAGGTTTGCATGTGTGAGTGTGAATAAACAGTGGGAGAGTGAAATTAATGGAATGGCAAATGCTCGCTGAAACTACAGGCTACCTGCAAAAATGCTCATTTGTAATGCACAGAGTCCCAGAGTGGTTTGGGTTGGGAGGGACCTTAAATCTCATCTCGTTCCCCCCAGCCAGGGGCAGGGACAGCCCCCCCAGCCCAGGCTGCTCAGCTTTGCTGTGATGGACTGGATCCAGCTGCTGCAGAAATACAGAGGCAAAGGAACACGTGGTAGAAAAACCTCCATGAATTGGAGCTTTCTCTGCCTCTCCCACCCTGCTGTTCATTAGAATCAAGTTCAAAACGTTCACAGGACTTTGAAAGAGGCTCCTTGCCTTCCCTGGATGGGACCAGACCCTACAGAACTCCTCCTGCAGGGATCCCAGCCTCAAAGTGCCACTTCCTGGTGACATCCCAATTCTCTGCTCTATAAATGGGGATTTTTCATCCCACGTCGCAGCTTCTCTCAGAACCCTTTCTGATTTAATGTTGAGATCATTAATTAAGTGAATGGTTATTCTCATGCTTTGTTTCTGAACCGTTTCAGCCTGATGTTTCCAGTTTCTTATTCCTGAATGGAATGTCATTTTCCACTTAAACAATACTGCCAGATGCTTAAGCCACCAAATCACCATTTTCTCCCTCCAGTTTCTATGGTTGTTCTATTTTAATGTTTCATCAAAGGGATGAGCTCTATTGCATTCCCTTCTTCTCTTGGGTTTCCTTCATGTAGAAAAAGCTCTTTATAAAATAAAAATGTCCCATTAGTCTGTTGCACTTTGTATTATCCTCCTTACTACCTTCCTTCAGCTTTTAAAATTGTTTCAAAGCCTTAAATTCCAAGGTGGGCATGGGGGTGAGTCTAAAATTTGCCTAATTCATTCTGCACTGAATTTCCTGAAGAGTAGTTAATTTATGGAAAGGAATGCAGATTTCCCAGTGCCACAGCATCACTTCCCGATGGCTCCTGGGTTTGCAGTTCCCTGAGTCCATGCAGGTTTTCCTCTGCCTGTTATTCCATCAGTTCCTCTGCCTTTTTCCACACGCTGGGTGTGGAAAACTGGAGCCCAGAGGTGTTGAGCCAGGGCCAAACATCCTCCAACCCCCTCAGACGGGCTCAGGCCGCTCCAGCAGCTCATGGAATAAAGCTGCTCCTGCCTCTCCTCCCTGCCCTGGCATCCCCTTACTCAGGGGAACTCCCTTGTCCCTCCTGGACACCCTGGGATGGGATGGNGGGATGGGATGGGATGGGATGGGATGGGATGGGATGGGCTGTCAGGTCCCTTCCCTCCCAAACCATTGGAGAGTTCTGGGGTTCTCTGAACCCTCTGAGAAGAAGTTGGTTTGGATTCTCTGATGCCTGGAAAGCATTTTTCTGGGAAAGACTCTTGGTCCCTGAGCTCAGCAGCAGAAGGTGGCAGGAATTTCCCGTGGAGCACACGCTGCTGCTGCCCCTCAGGGCTGAGGCTGCAGGAGACAGGGCTGGGCCAGCCCAGTCAGGAATTACTGAGGCTTTCCTCCCACTGCTCCAGCAGCCCCTCCAGCAGGAAAACTGGGCGGGAAGAACAGAGCAGACAGATGTACCTGTGCTTATTGTGTTTGAGAGCTGGGCTCTGGGGTTTAGGAGGACTCTGAGTGAACAAATGATTCCTGATGTGAGTTCAGCCCTGACAAATCGCAGCCGTGTCCAGTCTGAAATCAGCATTTAGCAGCTCCCACACCTCCATGCTCACGGTTTCCCTCTTCCCCAGGTGTTACCTGGAAGATGGAGCTTCCAAGGGGGCCTGGCTGAACCGCTCCAGCATCATCTTCGCGGGCAGTGACAAGTGGTCCGTGGACCCCCGCGTGTCCATCGCCACTCCCAACCGGCAGGAGTACAGCCTGCAGATCCAGGACGTGGACGTGACGGACGACGGGCCCTACACGTGCTCGGTGCAGACCCAGCACACCCCCAGGACCATGCAGGTGCACCTCACTGTGCAAGGTAGGGCTGGGCAGAGCCCTGCGATGGGCGGGGAGATCTGGGTTACAGATGGGGAACCTAAACCCCTTCAAGGATTTATCCTCTTCCTCTCCCTCTCCCTCATCCTCATCCTCATCCTCATCCTCATCCTCATCCTCATCCTCATCCTCATCCTCATCCTCATCCTCATCCTCATCCTCATCCTCATCCTCATCCTCATCCTCATCCTCATCCTCATCCTCATCCTCATCCTCATCCTCATCCTCATCCTCTCCCTCTCCCTCTCCCTCTCCCTTTCCTTCCTCCCACGTATTTCTCCCAGACAATTCCCTTCTCAGCACTGCAGAGCCCTTGGTGTCAGTTTTTTCACGTGGATTTTGTATTTGTTGCATTGTTCGAGGGTGAGCAATTCTTGGTTTTGATTGTCTTCCTAATAATTAATGCCCGCACGCAAGGGCTAAAAAAACAAGTTGGAAATTAATTGCATGTATAAAATATATCAACAGGAGCTTAAAATTAATTAGGCTAACTACAAGCATATAGAGAAATAATAACTCAATAGTTAAAAATATGCATAATTATTAAGCAATTGCATTTATATCTTCAGAAATGCAAAGTATAACCTAAGGCTTTAACTTATTAGTCTTTGGTGCAATCATCATTAACATTTTCCTTTGCATTTTTATGAGTAATAAAGCAATGAATATAAAAGAGAAGAATTGAACTGGCAATCCCTGTTGATCCGTGTGGCACACGGAAATCCCTTAGAAATAACGGGGTGAGCCACCTCCCAGACCGATTGTCCTTACCCACGGCACCTCTGGAACCCTGCAGGAATGTTGGGCTGGAGCTCTGAGCTCGGTGTATCTGTTTGAGTCAAATATCCTTGAGTCATTTTTGTGGCCTTCGTGAGTGGCCTCAGGACCCGCCAGCGCTTGGTTTGGGGTGTGCAGGGACACAGGGACAGGGACAGGGACAGGGACAGGAGGAGAGGGAGCGGCCCCAGGCTGGGCCAGGGCAGGCTCAGGGTGGGCAGCAGCAGGAATTTCCCCATGGAAAGGGCGCCCAGGCCTTGGCACTGCCCAGGGAGGGTTGGAGTGCCCATCCCTGGAGGCGTCCCAGGAATTCCTGGAGGTGGCACTGAGTGCTCTGGGCTGGGGACAATCAATGGTGTGGGAGGGTTCCTGCAGCCCCTCGGCGCCTGCCTTTGTGCAGGGACTCCCTCACATCCATTCGTGTTCCCAGTGGGACCAGGAGCTGCACCCCAGGACTGCTGTGCCTGCCCTGAGGGCACGGCGTGCGGGATGGAACATCCTCTCCTGCTCCAGAGGGCTCCTGGCATGGCACAAGGAATTCTCAGGGAATTCTCAGGGGATGGCACAAGGAATTCTCAGGGAGTTATCATGGGATGACACAAAGAGTTATCCTGGGATGACACAAGGAATTCTCAGGGAATTCTCAGAGGATGACACAAGGAATTCTCAGGGAGTTATCATGGGATGACACAAGGAATTCTCAGGGGATGATACAAGGAGTTATCCTGGGATAACACAAGGAATTCTCAGGGGATGACACAAGGAATTCTCAGGGGATGACACAAGGAGTTATCCTGGGATAACACAAGGAATTCTCAGAGGATGACACAAGGAATTCTCAGGGGATGACACACGGAGTTATCCTGGGAGCACCTTTGAGTGTTTCCCTGTAAAATCTTCCCCACCTTGGTATCTGGAGATGAGGAACAAGCTCTGCTGTGGGCAGAGAGGAGGGGGGGCAAAGCAGTCCTTGGGCAAAGTGAAACTGCTCTGCCAGGGAGCACCGGGCTCCCCTGGTCCTGGGGAATACCTGATGGGACCCGGGAGGCACAGGAGTCGTTGAACTCTGGGCAGCAGCCACAGCCCCTCAGCCCCTCAGCCCCACGGGCCCTTCTCCGGCTGGAGGAGCCAGGGGGTTTGCTTTGTGCCCCAGAGGAAATGAGGGAAGGCTGAAGCCACTTCTTGAGCTCCCAAAAAGCTTCAGCCTCCAGCCAGGACAATTCTTTGCAGTGGAGCTGCGCACCCAAAGCTGTGTGAGGCCAGCTCCCCCTTCCTCCTGGCCCTGGAGGGTGGGAGAGCCTTCCTCAAACAGACCCAGGAACGCTGCTGCCTGGGCTGGCAGGTTCTGAATGTGTTCACAGCAGAAATAAATGCGTTTTCATGGCTTAAAGATGCCTTAATCCCCAGGAGGAGGCCCAGGGAGCAGGATCTGTTCCCAGGGGAGCAGCAGCCTCTGCCCCTGTCCCACCCAGGGGCTTTGGCATCTCTGGCAGAGCTGGAGGTTGAGTCTTGGGCTCCCAAATCCCTGTGCCAAAGCCAGCACAGCACCTGAGGGACCCCACCAGGTCAAGTCCTGGTCAGTGTTGCTCATTGCAGTTACTCCTTTTTGCAGCAGGGAAATTAACTGGGATATTTGATAAAAAATAAGACAGAATTTGTGTCTTCAGCCCACATTTACATCTGTGAAGGAAAAACCACATGAAAGAGAGGAAGATAATCCAGTTAACTTAATTTCAGTGACCTTATTGAAATGAAGTAAGAATTATTAAATAATTGATTGAAAGTTTGATAGCAGCAGTTTGTAATCAACTCAATCTACCTCAGTGCCAGATGCTGGATCTGCAAAGTCATGAGCTGCAGATGATTTAAAAATGAGATGTTTGTCACAGAAAAGTGAAAACCCGGGTTTCCTCTTGCCACACTCCGTTGCTCATAACTTTTCTACAAAAGGTTGTTCTTTCTGCCATTTGTAATCTGCCATTTGTTCTACTGAAGTCCAAATTGCCTCCTCCAAGGTGTTTTCCTCTCACTTTGCCAAAGTCTGCAGCCACGCATGCTCTTGAGCAGGGTTGGGGCTGGGTGACAGCCTGGGTCCCTCAGGTGGGACCTGGGTGACAGAGATGCTGCTGCACCTGGGGCACGGAGTCTGGGACAGCAGGGATGAGGGCAGGGGCTCAGAGGGACCCCAGCCCCAATGGGGACCCAGGGCAGGGGCTCAGAGGGACCCCAGCCCCAATGGGGACCCAGGGCAGGGGCTCAGAGGGACCCCAGCCCCAATGGGGACCCAGGGCAGGGGCTCAGAGGGACCCCAGCCCAGCAGGGACAGCCCCAGGATCCCCTGGCACGCTGGATCAGGGGTTTGGGGGCTGTGTTTGGATGCTGTGGGGGCACAGCTGGCACAGGTCACTGCTTTGGCTTTCAGGTGCAGATGCCAGTCCCAGCCCTGGGCCACCCCTGTCCCCAAGTGCCCCCAGTGCCTGCTGCCCTTCCCTGTCCCCTCTGCCTTCCCCATCCCACACAGCCCAGCTCCTGCTCCCAAAGGCCCAGCACAGGGAACTGGGACACAAACCCTTCCCTCTCAGTCCCAAAGGCAATCAGGGACACAAACCCTTCCCTCTCAGTCCCAAAGGCAATCAGGGACACAAACCCTTCCCTCTCAGTCCCAAAGGCAATCAGGGACACAAACCCTTCCCCCTCAGTCACTTGACCTCTGTGTATTTGACCCCAGTCCCTGCTGGTCCCACACGCCATCCTCACAACAACCCCGNGGCAATCAGGGACACAAACCCTTCCCCCTCAGTCACTTGACCTCTGTGTATTTGACCCCAGCCCACGCTGGGCAGGCTCAGCACACCCAGGACACCCCAGTCCTTGCTGCCCTCCCAGCTCCACCTCATCCCTGCAGGAATCTGCTCCCGACACGGGAGCTGTAAATAATTCAGTTATCCATGGAAATGCCTTTTATGGATTCAGTCAGGAACCACAACCTCGGGTTTTTATTTAAACATGTATAATGTTCCCAAAGTAATACTCTAGGCCCTTTTTCTGTTTAATAAACCCCCTTAATGTCCCCTAAATATTAATGTATTGATTTAGTCTTTGCAATGTTTGCAAAGTCTAATTTGTTTCCTCAGCCAGGCCAAGAGGGACTTGCATTTGAAGCTAACGAGATAAATCTTCCCCAAATTTATTTAAAGTGGGACAAAATAAATATGCAAAAGACTTTAAAATCATCTAACAACCACTTCCCAGCTAAAACTGACAATCCATTACTCTTTTAAATTGCCAGCACTCGAGCAGGGTGTCAGTTTTCTTTGTAAAATTAACTTGCTGGTGCCAGCCGCCGTTATCATCTTGTCCCTGCTCGGCACAGGGAGAAAAAGACTTGGAAAGGCAGTTCTGGAGGGGGAGGTTTTGACAGAGACCCCCAAGCCCCTCCGTGTCCCACAGGCAGCATCCCTGGCAGAGCCTGGCTGTGCCTGCTCTCGCTGGTGTGTCAGCAGTGACTGATCCCAGCCTTCTCGCCAGGATTTGTGGCTCTCTAATGGCTTTATCCATTCATTACATTCCTCCCACACTTGTCCCTCCCGGGAGCTGCGGGGGATCTCTCACTCTAAAATAAGTTTGAGTGGTTTTCCCCTGCTCTGCCGGGCTCCAGGCACAGGAAATGTTTGCGTTGGGAGGGGATCTCATTTACGGGGATGGAACTCGGGGGTATTTTATCTGGAGTGCAGCAGGGCTGCTCTCATCTCAAACTCATAATTCTGCCACGTTGGAGGTGCTTTAGTCACGGCTGCAAACGAGTTTCTATTATGAGGCTGAAGTTTCCATCTGCTGGAATCTGCAGGCAGAGGACAATCGACACAAAATGATCATTTCCTCTGGGGCCTGAGGAGGATTGGTTCTGTTCCATGGAGTTCAGTGGACCGGGATGGTTGGTGACCCGTGAGAGTCTGGCTAAAGGTGCCTTCAGCAGAGTCCAAAGGGTCCTCCAGCAACTTCTTGTGTTACAGGCAATGACAGGCACAGAAAGGGGGAAAAAATGTTAAACTTTGACAGCCTGGGACTCCACCAGGGAAAAGGAATGTTGGAGCTCCCTTGGCCTCGGAGGCTGTACTGGGAAACAGGGAGCAGTGTCCTGAGAGGGTTCTGGGAATGCACAGCACCCTCAGTGCAGCCTCACAGGGTTTCCCATCTGGGAAAGGGGCTGGGGACAGAGCCTTGCAAAGGTGATTTCTGCAACTGCAGACAACAACAGCGCCCTTTCCCTCTAAACCCCACCTCCAGAGTGGGAGGATGCCATTCTTCCATTGGAATTTATTCCATGGCACATCTTGGCCTGGATTTGTGAGCTGGGAACTTGGAGAAGAGAAATATGTTGTGCTCTGAGCTGTGCTGGGTTCGTGGTTATGGGAGAACAACCCAGGGTGGGGATGGCTCTGGTTCAGCAGCTCCTCCTCACCCTGCACACACGGGGAGCATTTCCTGCGTGTGCTCTGCATCCTCTCTTCATTTCCAAACCCCCACAGTTTCATTTCGGTTTTACAGCCTAAGAAAGGGTAAGGGGAGGATGATGGCAATATCTGATATTTGCAAGCAGCCAAATCCACCAGTTGGGAAGTGCAGAATCAAATGCCTGTCTTTAAAAAGAATGTATGGAGCTAATTTAAGAACGTTTCTGGAGACGGCTGAAAAAACAACTGAGAAGTAAAGTGGCAGATTCCTCCTGTAGGACTGAATTGTGAGGAATTTGAAAGGCAGCTTTAAAGGATTGGGATTGAATGTTTCCTGCCTGGCAAATCTCCGTTTGAAGGAGTGGGTCTTTGATTGTACAGCTTTCCTAAACGTGTGAAGAAAACTTTTCAGTTGTCCATCAAAAGATTCCAAGGAGCAAATCCTGCGGTCCCCTTACCTGGCAGGGGTGCAGGGACACAGGACTGGCAGAGCGGGAGGGACAGGGGCAGGACAAGGGGAAATGGCCTCAGGCTGGGCCAGGGGAGGGCTCAGTTGGAGATCAGAAGTTTTTCCTGGAAAGGGTTTCCAGCCCTGGCACAGCTGCCCAGCAGGGCTGAGTCCCCATCCCTGGAGGGATTTCAAGGCTATGTGGATGTGGCACTTCGGAACACAGTCGGGGTGGCCTTGGCATTGCTGGGAGCAGCTGGACTCCACAGTCTGGGACGGCTTTTCCAACCTGAAGAACTCAGAGTCCCTGATTCTCTCTCTCCTGGGTGCCTGAGGTGGGTGCTGCCTCCTTCAGACCCAGCCATGTGCCATTCCGTGCCCTTTCTGGGAGCAGATCCTCCAGGGATGTGTTCTCAGGAGTCTCCTCACAGGAGCCACTCGATGCAAACCCCGAGACTGAAATCACCAGGGCTCTATTCCCTGCATGCTGTAATTTGTGAGGCAGGAACGAGGATAATAAATAGCACGAGATCTTGAGCTCCAGACGAGGGAACTACAGCAAAATCAAACCACACGGCATTGATTCGTAATACAACCCCATAATATGATTCCAACTCCTATTATACCCACTTATCACAGGTCTTTTATCCCAGCTATTCAGATAAAAGCTCGGGAATTTGTGCAGGCAGCACAGCACAGCCCCATGGGTGAATTTTGAATGCTGTGCTCAAGGAGATGCACGCACAGAATCTCTCCTTTTACCGCAGGTTTTGGCATCCTTTTTAAATTTTTTTTTTCCACCTGATGTTTTGAACATTTCTCCCTTCAGGTTAATATGTTCATTTATAAGGAATGGATTAAACAAAACTCTCACGAGAGAGACGTGAACTTGAATGTGAGTGTGCAGATTTGAATGGATAAAGAGGCACTTCAGGAGCTGGATAAAACCAGAGCCTTCCTAAGCCTCTGATTTCAAACCTGCCTCAAGGCCAGTGGTGCTGAAGACATTACAGGGAGCAGAATAAACAGCTAAAAATTGCTTACTTACAAAAAGCTTTGTAATACCAAAGGCTCAAGTAGAGAATTGTGAGTTATTCTGTTGACCCCCGTGGATTACTTGTTTTGTTGTCTCTAGGATTCAGAAACATTCTTATTTTATTTAGACTGAAATTTTAATCATCCCCACTTTGCATTTAAAATATGATATTATTTCCCCTTCTATCATCTGTAAGAGAAAATGGGGAAATTTCCTTAATAGTTGGCAGATTAGCTTTGTTATGTAAAGCAGATCCTGGCAAAAGGAATTATAATTAACACAAGCGTTCCATTACACAATGAAAGGTTTGGAGAAAAAGTCTTTCTGTTCCAAACACTTCAAAGCAGAGGCTTTGTTTTGTGTTCCCACTGAATTGGATGGAGTTAACACGCCCAAATATTTTGCCCATAAATATTCCCAAATCCCTGGATGTGATAACAGCAGTCTCTGAGTGGAACTTTCCTCAGCCCAGGTTTGGGGGTTGAAAGCTGTGTCAATTTTTTTCCTTCATAACTCTGCTCAGCACGGATACCCAGAGCCCTTTAGGACCAAGAAGCCATTCCTTGTTCCAAGCTCCCACTGATTTTTGGAAACAAGCTGCTCCTGCTCGCTCACAGGGTGGGACCCAACCTCCAGCACACATCCTGGCAGCCGTGACACCTTGTGGACATGATCATTTATGTGCTGCGTGGCTTTCACTTCCTCATGGACGTATTTTGATTGCCTTTACTGTTTGGGGGGATTTTTGGGAATAATGAGATTGTGACATCACCTCCCTGGCAGGGTGGGCAGGCCCTGGGTTGGAGTTCCCAGAGCAGCTGTGGCTGCCCCTGGATCCCTGGCAGTGCCCAAGGCCAGGCTGGACATTGGGGCTGGAGCAGCCTGGGACAGTGGGAGAATTCCCTCCTGGCCTTTGTTAGTCCGGTGTCTGTCCTGCCAGGGAGCTGTCGCTGCTCTCAAACGCTCCTGTGGCACCACCGGGCCTTGGACCCGGCCAAATCCCGTTAAAATCCCGCTTTTGGGACAATGCCCCGTGCAATGATAAAGGGGTGCAGAGTGATCCCATCAGCNTTCTGTGATTTCCAGGGGGCTGTGTGGTGCAGCTGGTGGGTGCTCCCCTTTGGGTCAGTCTGGGCACACCAGAGGCTCTCAGGGCTGTTTCTGTGGCTCTCCCCTTGTGGGTCACACTGGAATTATTGTCCAGAGGTAGCAAAGCCCAGCCCTGGGGTTTAACCAATCCCACTGGAGCTCCTGGCATTCTGCCACTGGGCCATGTCCCAGGGGAGTCCTGGGTCCCCCATCAGTGCCTGGGCCAAAAGAATGTGCTTGGCGGCTTTTAACTTTCAATTACCATGAATTAATTGAGATTTCATTTATGTATTTATTCCTGTCTGGGAGCCGAGGCTGTGGTGCCCTGGCACAGAGGAGCCCCTGCTGTCCTTGTCCCCTCCGACGGGCAGTGCTGCCCTGCAGGACACCCGCAGGGTCACCAGCTGGGTCCCTAATGAGGCAGGGTCATTAACTGGGCTCTGAGGCCCTAATGAAGCGGGGTTTGGGGTGCTCAGCCCTGCCCTGGCTCCTCCTGCAGGTTTGCTTTGCCCCTTGTCCCCAGAGTCCTTCCAGCAGGGTGATTTTCAGGGGCAGAGCACGGGGTCCGTGCCCGTTTTCCACCCACACTGATCTCTGTGCCATCCCTGGTGCCAGCCCTGCTGGATCTGCCCCCCAAACGGGGCAGCAGGAACGGGATCCATCGCTGCCACTCCAAGGCTGAAACTGTGGGAGAATTCCCTCCTGGCCTTTGTTAGTCGGGTCTCGGTCCTGCCGGGGAGCTCCCGCTGCTCTCAAACGCTCCTGTGGCACCACCGGGCCTTGGACCCGGCCAAATCCCGTTAAAATCCCATTTTTGGGACAATGCCACGTGCAATGATAAAAAGGCACAGAGTGATCCCATCAGATTCTCCAGGCTGGGCTGGGCCTCTTTTGGGAAGAACCTCAAATCCCAGCTCATTTTCCTTGCAGAGAATTCCTGTAGCTGCTGAGAGCTGAGAGCGGAATTCTCCTGGAATTCTGCGTGCGCTGTCTCTGGCCAGGCATCCAAAACTGCTGGGCAGGCAAGAGTCTGATGTTAATTTGGTGTTAACTGCCTGTAGAATATGAATATTAATGACGCCATTAATCCCCATTAATACCAGCAGTTGCCATGTCATTGGAATGTCAGGAAGATTAAATCACACCACTCCCAACACATTTCCGTGGGATGGGGGCAGCTCTGCA
>VYXF01012177.1:413245-438764 GCA_013397295.1 Polioptila caerulea | reverse complement strand
TATATATATATATATATCTCCCTTTTATATATGTATAGATGTGTAAGTGTCACTTATAAGCACAAAACATTTTGCAAAATATATACAGGAACACCTTCACCCACTGCTGGAAGTGCAGAAGTGCCCGGGATGTAACACAAGCACTGCTCAGCCCCAGAACCACCCCGGGGCCAGCCCAGGCAGCCGCGGGCAGCAGGGGCCGCACCGGAGCCTGGCCGGGACCGGAGCATCCAAACCCCAGCTGCTGGCAAGGATGTACCGCAGGTTTTCAGCCTTTGGCGAGGAGTGCTGCTGGAAATGTCCCGCAGCAGCCGCTGGCAAACCTCGTGCCAGACCCCGGCCCCACCGCTGTTCCAGCGGGCTGGCGCAGGAGAGACAAATCCAGAGCCCTGCAACACTCCCAGAGGCTTCTCGCTGCTCTGCGTGTTAGTCCCATTTGAATAATTCCCAAATCAATCTAGGTCAAAAGGGAAAGCCACAGTTTCAAGTGAAAAAAAATGCAACAAAACAACCAAAAATGGCAAACCAGCTGACAGTAGCCACTGCATCGTCTGCTGAAAGATCTCACAGAGATCAACACCCACAGGAATGACGACATCTACAGAACCAAGTGACTTCTCAGAGGAAAAGCAAACCAGAGCAGACCCTGGGAGCAAGTCATTGCACCAGTCAGTGTTTCACTGTGCAGCCTCAGGAAATCAGGCCAAAGCTTCTAAGAGGAGAATTGGGGGTGCGTTTGAAAGTGCTACTGAAGCATCATCATCAGACAAGTGCTGAACAGCAAAGTGTGTGATCCTGAGACACCTACAGCTACAGGCTGGGCTGAGCACACTGCATGCTCCTCTTCCAAAGGAAACTCAGGGCTTAAACTCTATTAAATGCGACTGGCTGGGAGCAGGAGGGAGCGTCCCCATGGGAGTTATTGAGATTTAGTAGTCCTACACAGCACTTAGGGCCGGTGAAACTGTCCCCTGCCTTTTCACAACTGTTCTCCTTCTTTAACCTGGTTCCCCTCCCATCATAGCTGCAGCCTTCCCACATGGATTAATTACAGCACGAGCAGAGCACCTATGTGAACCGGATCGTAAGGCTCTTGGAGAGCACCTCCCTGCAGGACCGGGGTGAGCAGAGCAGATTCTGCTCGGCTTGGCTTGTCTCTGGCCCTGGGAGATGACAGGGAGGAGAGGAGGTGATGGTTGAATCCTACAAGCACTTGCCCCAGAGAGAGGGGAGCAGGAGCAGCCACAGCCACGGCGGCTGCCCAGGGCTGCCCCAGGAGCACAGCTCTGCACTCATCTCCTGAAACAACAGGCTGTCAGGTACTTTGTGCCTCCTGGAGCACCTCAATGTGAAATTTATGGACAGGTTTCAGGAAACTTCACGCAAAGTTCCATAAAGGAGCAAAAGGATTTCTTGACATGTTGAGAGAGGTATTTTCTGGGAAAGGGCATTATGAGAAAGTTACCTTGCAGAATTTATAATCCTTTCAGAATAACAAGAGCTTGCTCAAAAGCAGCAGGACAGACTCTGCAAGGGCTGGAGCTAATGCCTCACAAATCACCGGAGTTTTATGCATTTGCTTGCCTGATGATCCAAGCCATAGGGCAAAGCAGAGCCCACCAGGTAAATCCCCTCTGGTTCCAGTTCCAGCACTTAGAAAAGCTAAAGCTGTGATACACCACAGCTTTAGCTTTGGGTCACCTTTCCCAGGCCTGTGTTCAGTGTCAGGCAGGGACAAAGCAGGGAGGATGAACCTGCCAAGGAGGATGAGCTGGCTGCAGTTCCCAGCTCCACTCCCTGGGCCAAGTCACTCACCTGCCTCTTGTGCAAGAACTGAGCAAATTTGGAGTGAGGGGCTGCCTCTGCCCCCAGGACCCCCCCAGGGAACTTTTGCCCCATTGCCCCCAGAGAAGAGCAACAGCAAACGATGGTGGGGGGCAAACTGCCCCAGAGCCACTAACCCTAACTTAGGCCTGAGCCCCCACCCTTCAAAAAACAAACATAAACCTCTGTTTCCCCTCTGGTAACTGCAAATAAAGCATGGAGGGAGCTAAACTCTGCGAAGATCTCTCCTGCTGCCCCTCTGCCCAAAAGGAGCTGCCAGGCAACCCAGGGACAGGGGGAGTGGACGGTGAGGTGCCCACCAGCTGCAGCACACGTGGGCAAGCACAGGGTGACTCAGCTCAGCACCACAAGGGGACGTGGCCCTGGCCATGTGTGTGCGCAGCAGTCAGAGACACGTCCCCTCCTGCCCACAGAGCAGGGGCACAGGGAGTGTGCTGGACAGGGACACCAGGTGGGATGGGGCTGGTCCCTGTCAGGACAGGGCTGGAGCAGGGTGGGAGCTCTTTTCTGGTGTAGAGGAGGGCAGCTGGCGGGCGAGGGCACCTCGCTGCCCGTGGCTGGGGCGTGCGTGGTCCCATGGGGTGTTGAAGATTTTTCCCTTTGTTGAAACATTCTGTGCAAAAAAGAAAAGGATAAAAGCATCAGGAGTGTGGAAGGAGAATGTTCCCACCCCTGAGGTGCTGGCTATGAAGCACCTGTCCCAGGGAGGGAGCTGAAACCACAGCAGTGTCCTTCCCCAGAGCACCAGGCCAGCCATCACTCCCAGGTTGGGAAAAGGAAACTCACTAATGGGGTGAAAATCCCAACTTTTTGAGACCCATGCTTTCAGAAATGTAAATTTCTCTCATTTCAAGTTCTATGAGGTCTTCTGCTCAGCTTGGGTCTTCCTGATGACACCCTTAATTTCATGGAACAGAAGGAACCCAGGTAAATCCCACTGAGTTCCCTTTACCTCTGCCCATGAAGTCCATCGCGAATCTTCCACTTCCCCTTGGATTTTTAGAATGGGTAAGGGCCTGCACTGCCTTTCCACCCCACTGCCCAGAGCACAGTGCAGCAAATGTGGAGATGGGCACCAGTGTTTGACAAAGGTTAACTGGGAAAAATGCAACCTGCTGGGCTGGGATGCCCGACCCTGGGAGCAGGTGCAGGAGCATGATGCTCCAGAAAGGAACAGGTAAAGCTCCACAGCAGCACTGGTGGGTGCAAACCTGCCATTAATCCCTGCCCTTTCCCTCACTCACCTTCAGCAGCGTTTAAGGAGCTCCAAGGTGCAGTATGGATCCCACAAGCAACAACAAGCAGTGTGAGCAGCCATGGCTGGCTGAACACAGCCAGCCCCCAAACAGCATTTTTGCACAAACAAAACACCAACACTCACCTCTGACAAGTTCATGACTTCCTCCTGCTAGTGGCTCTATGTGAAAGAACAGAACATGGGGTGGGTTGCAAACAAAGGGGTGAGAAGTCACAAAATCCCTTCCCTTTTCTCCGTCCCAGGCCCCAGAGCCACCCCCAGAGCCCAGAGCCCCATGCCAGGCAGGGAGGACACGGCTGCACAGCACCCTACCAGCGAGAGCCCTGGCACCCACCATGCTGGAGCTGCCGTGGCTGAGCTTGTCAAAGCGAAACTTCAGGTTGGACCTTGGAGAATTTCTGTTCTTTAGATCTGCTGGAGGGAGAGGACAAACAAAGAACAAAAATAATAAACTGCAACAAAAATATTTGCTGTAGTACTAGCTGCACTTGCCCAACTAGGCACTTTAATAGGCTGTCAGGAGTGCTACCAATATTTAGTCTGCCTTGGCTGAATGTTTGGCAAAAGCTGTACATTAAGTGTTTGTGATGGAACAAATTGAGGCTTAATTACATTTCACAGTCTTTCTCCTGGAAATGCCACTGAAAAGGCTACAAGGAATGACTGATCCATATAATGTATGGGTGGATTTTCATGCTCTTGGCAGGAAAAATACCAAATAAACACTTCAAGCATTAAAAGGGGCGGGTTTAAGGGTTCAGAAAATCACTAATGAAATAAGGAGAAGGACCTGTGGGGTGCCAAGATACAAAAAGCCTGCCTGCACTCCATGGTCCCATTTTGCCGGCAACACTCCCAGTCACAGAGGTGTTTGGGTTTGTTTGTGCTTCCCGGCTGCTTCAAAAACAGCTCCTCAGCTGACAGTGTCTCCTCGTGGATGCTGGTGCCTGGTGGCAGGTTCTCTGTGCTCAAGGAATCAGAGCCATGGGGATTTGTGGGTGAGGGGTGACTGTGGCCATGCTCTGTCTCACTGCACTGCCACCACAGGATGGGCCAGCAGAGAGCTTTTCCTGCCTGATTTGCCCTTTTGAGTTGCACCTCATTGTGCAAATCATCCAACTGAAATGGATGGAGCTGGGTGGCAGGAGAGGAATGGAGCCAAGACCACGGGAAGCTGCTTGTTGATTAAATAATTGTGAGTCATGGCTCAGCCTCTGAAGACAGAGTTTCCACGACTACTGCATATGCCTGTCAGGGGAGGCAGAGGGAACAAAGCCACAGCAAGAGCCACCTCTGTGCTCTAATTGAGAAAGGAAACAAATTCCCCACGGAAGTACAGAACTACAGCACATGGGGCCATCTCTCCAGAACAGCCCTGTCAGGATGGGCTGCCCTGAACTCCACGGGTGCCTGTCCTGCCAGGGTGAGCACAGCTGCTGCTTCACCCTGGGACCTGGACAAGGCTGGCAGGGGGCTCCTCCATCCCAAAGCCACAGACCCCATCCCGACCCACCACTACAGGAACCCAGGGGCTTCAGGTGGCTCCAGGAGTGAAGGCAGAGCCGGTGGCTCCTGCCAGTCTGCCTGTCACCCACCTGTGGGGCTCCTGCTCATGATGACAGGGGTGGCTGTGGCCCCCACGCCGGGGCTCTCACTGCCGGGTGAAGCGCTGTAGACAAACACGTCCTGCTTGAAAGGTGACGCAGTGGAGGGCTGGCTTCCCTGCTCACAGAGACAGGACATGGCTGTTTCTGCCCCCTGCCAATTCCCCAGTGCACCCGTGCCCCCTGCAGCCCACCGGCCTGGGCAGATCAAGCAGGGCCCAGGGCATTCCAAGGCTCACTGGAGTGTCACAGAATAACAGAATGGTTTGGAAGGGACCTTAAAGACCATCAGACCCTCCCTGCTATGGGCAGCAACACCTTCCACTAGAGCAGGTTGCTCCCAGCCCTGTCCAACATGGCCTTAGACACATCCAGGGATGGGGCAGCCACAACACCCTGAAGTCCCACCAGGCACACCGACCCTCCTCCTCCCCACACCCAGACGTGGGGGAAGCCTCCACATCAGCAGGGAGGAGGCACCTGGGGCTGGCAGGCACTTCCCCCCTTCAGAGCCCAGAGCTCTGGAGGCAGCAGGGAGCCGAGGGGCATGAGGAACGTGCTGCAGGGAGGGTTTGGGACCTACCACGCTGTCGTACTCCTCCAGGGTCTCGCTCTCCCCCGCCGTGCTGCTGAAGCTGCTGGTGCTGGAGGAGGAACGGGAGATGTTCGACCGCCCGTTCTCTTTCAGCTTGATAAAAGGCCTGGAGAGAGGCGGAACGGAAGGAAGGGCGCGTGGCTGTCACCAGGGCAGCGTGTCCCTTGGGGTGACGGGGGGACAGAGCCTCCAGCACACCCGCGCAGCAAAGCGCTGCCGTAGGAGTGAACCTTGGGGTGCTTCAGCACATGACCACTTCCAAAGGTGTGGGATAAGGCATTGGGTGGGTGCCCAGCAGGAAGGCTGGCTGGTGGAGCTGACTTCGCCTCGGCAGGGAGGGACAGACACAGCAGCCTTCTGTGCCCTGGGGATTTGGGCAGCCTCGGTCAAATGCTGCTCTTTGCTCTTCCTTGTAAAGATCAAAAAGGAGCTGTGCTCATGAATCACCAGAATCTTTTCTCCCTTAATATCAAACTTATTTACCATAAAATTTAGATACGATTTTTGTTTGGCAAATTCCTTGATGTTTGTTGAGCTGTGGTGGAAGGAGGATGGGCTCCTCCTGGCTCACCTGTCTTTGTTGGGGCATATTTCAGGGGAGCTGGGGTTGGATGAGGTTTCAGATTTCATCTCTTGGGAAGTATGTCCCAAATCTGGTGTCTTCTGAGCTCCAGAAACACTGTCGCTGAGGGCAGAAAGGGACAGGTAACACGAGTTATACAAGAGACTTAAAACGGATGGTCAAATTGTACTACCTAACACCAACTACAAACCGTGAGAGTGGCAGGTGCTCTATAGGCACCACCACAAACTTACCACCTTGTCCTGCTCTCTGCCTGGCTCTCCGACGTCGTGTGCAGCCGAGGGAACAGCCCTGACCGGCGCTTGATGGGGCTCCTGGACTGGTTCTTGGCAGCTGCAGCTGGGACAGGGGGCTGAAAGCAGAGAACAGTCTGGGTTTGAGAGCACAGCTCTCTCCTGGGACTTCAGACACCGAACATCCTGCGAGGAACTGCGCTGCCTGCACATCTAAAAACCACATAATGCCAGAACTTCTTCTCTATCTCCTTTTAGTTGGGGCCAAAACCCCAGGAAGCTTATCTTTGATTTTTCCACAAAATGAGCTCAACTTGAACAAGGCATCCAAATTCACAGCCTGCTCAAGTCTCCCCTTCATCCTTCACCTTGCTGCCCATGGAGGGGACTGCCAGGCTGCATCAGTGGGACTCAGTGACCTGTCGGGCTGTGGAGGGCTGGGAAGAGGAAGGAACAGTGGGACAGAGGGACAGAGGGACATGTGGACATGCTCACCGAGAAGGTGGTCTTGGTCACCTCGCCGCTGTTGTGTGCAATGCCCCCACTGAGGCTGCCGGGGATGCCACCACCGTGGTGCTTCTTCTGGCTGCCCACCATCGTCTCCATGGAGTGGCTGCGCACCCGGATGGCTCTCTGTGGCAGAGGGCACAGCAGGCCATCACCACCCAGCGGGCTGCTGTCCCCAGAACTCCTCCCCAGCTTCAGGTCTTCCCCAGGCAACCTGTCTATGCCCCCTGTGAGCAAGCACACGGCAACAACAGCACGGCTGGTGGCCACAGCCCTGGCAGGTGCAGCTGAGCATGGGCTGCCCCTGGGGAGCCCCACAGCCACCACAGGATCAGACCTGCCCCCCATTGCTCTGTGATATCAAGGACTGCAGCTATGCGACCAGGAGACCCAGACACAAGCCCCAAGCCCTTCCTCCTGTCTGGCCAACCTCGCAGACCCCTCGGCAGGAAGGGGGACCACAGTCAAGCCATAAGCCATGTTTGTGTGCACTCCTTCCACAATTCTCCCTGGACCCGGAGAGGACAGGTCCTCTCCTGCCCTTCTTGCACCTCTCCTGCACCTCTCCAACCTGTCCCAAAACAGCCCCTGAGCTGCAGGCTTCACAGCCACATAAAAGTGCTTCTGTTCTTTTCTTACTGCTTAAGAAAACATTTAGCCTGAATGGCTGCTGTGGCTTCTGGTTTGGTCTATCCACCTCTGGAAGGGACTGGAGGTGAGCTGTGCAGCACTGGCCCCACGGCAGCCACAGGCTCTCCCTGCTCCCTTTGATCTTCATTTCTCCTCATCAAGCAGCCCCCTGCCCTTACCCTTCACACCTTCACCTTCTCCCTTCTCTTCTCAGCTATTCCCTCAGCCATGGCTGCTGCTCCTCCAGCCCCTGAATCCCAGCCCCAGCTAAAGAGTAAATGAGCCATGGAGGCCAAACTCCTGAAGGTGCCAGCACTGCACCTGCAGCTTGCAGCTGTTTGCTGCTGGCTCTGGGGCTCATGGGGCCACAGGTGAACTCGTACCAAGGCAAGAGGAAGCTGCAGCCCTGAGCTCTTACCAAGCCTCCCGTGTTCCCCACAGCCCCTCCTGCCCATCCAATAATGAACATCAGGCACGAGTCCATCAGGCCGAATTTATTGGGGTCAGCAGCAATTCATACAATTTGACGTTGTTCTTAGGTAAAAGTGACCAGTTGCTTTGCTGCAAAGCAGCAGCCACAGGCACTAACACTCTGCAGGCTCCTGCCCTGGGCTGTGGAACTCTGTGGGCCTCCCCAGCACCCCAGCCCTGAGGAGTGGCTCCCTTCCTCGCAGAAGAGGCAAAGGCACCTCTCACTCACTCAGAGCCCAGCAGAACTGAGCTCTGCTCACCTCTGAGAACCGGCCCCCTGGTCGCCTGGCCAAGGAGATGGGTCTGTAGGCTGGGTCGTAGGTGCAAGGCAGCAGGCAGAAAGACACGATGGGGACCAGGTCTCAGCCCCTCCAGCCCTCCTTTCCCGCCTGTCCTCCCCCTGTCACTCTGACAGCGCGCGGTGCAGGACGTAAGCCAGCAGGCAGCCCAGCAGCGCGGGCCCGAGGCGTCCAACACGGGCCACGGGGCTCACCTCCCACCCCAGCACTCCCTGCAATGCCAAGAGAGCAGGGTCTGTCTCCTCACACACACAATGTGCCAGAACATTGCTGCTTAACCTCAGCGCTGAGACCCTGACATGAATGCTGGGATGTAGGATTGATGCGCAGCAGTTCCACTCCTACAACTCTCACACTGGCACAGGACACACCTGAGCCTTTGCAGCAGGGTCTGGGGAGCTGTGCACCCCTCCTCCCCAGCCCCAGGGACAGGATGCAGTGACTCATTCACCAGCCTCACTTCTCTATGCTAGAGAAATAACCGTGCCTGAGGTAACTGCAGGAGCTGTCCCAGCACAGTGGCAGCCAGGACAGCCCCCCTGCC
Source organism: Polioptila caerulea (assembly GCA_013397295.1). NCBI lineage: Eukaryota > Metazoa > Chordata > Aves > Passeriformes > Certhiidae > Polioptila > Polioptila caerulea. Next base: position 430,195 of record VYXF01012177.1, on the reverse strand, counting down.
CAGACAGTGATGGCCACCCAGCGCCAGCCCCCTCTGTGCTACAGGGCAGCTGCACCACAGACACCTGGCAAAGGCTCATCCCTCAGACCCAGGTGCTGCCCCTCCACCTCCAGGGATGTCCCTGCTGCCCAGCCAGTCACTGTCCCTACTGCCAGTGGCTGCTCAGAGTTTCCTCCACAGCACTTTACCCATTCATTTTCCTCCAGCCACATCACCTACTTTCCCTCACACCCACCCAGTTTCCCTGGCACACTCAGCACCACTTCCCCCCTCCACACCCAGCACCTTTTTTTTACCTTCTGGTTTAAGCACAACCACCACCACCTCCTGCCCACTTGCTGTGGCGGCTGCCCCAGGCACCCCTCCTGATCCCTGTCCCACAGCAGTTAGACACATCAGCCAGAACATGAGCAGGGCATGTCCCACCACAGCAGACCACAGCTGCAGGCACACTCTGTGCAGGGGACTGGGCCTGGACTGAGACCCCTCTGGGGACACAAAAAATGCTGCAGCACAGTGGTAGAGAGGTGCTGAGGAGCCCTGGAGAAGCCACTCCCATGGGGCCACTAACCAACAATGTGACCATGCCAGCTTATGCTTGCTCCTGCTGGCACCAGCTTGGGCACTTGGCAGGCTGAGCAGGCAGTGGTGGCAACAGCCCCCACCTCCTCTTGCCACCCTACCCTCGGGGGACACCTCTTGTCCCCTAATATGCGCTTTGCCAACCCCAGGTGCATTTTAGCTCTGCTGTTGGCGAGGGCAGGGCTTTACCTTGAAAGACTCCAGAAAGCCTCCATGACCCCCATTCTCCAGCTTGTCCTCCTCAGGCCCCAGCCCCAGCATGGTCTGTGTGTGCCCGTGGAGCTCGTCGTGAAGGTTGTCCAGCAAGGCTGCCCGTGTCCGGTCCTGCAGGGCAGACAAGGCTCAGCCAGGGCTCCCGGGGAGGAGCAGTGGCTCTGATCGTTGGACACCAGCTCTTGGCTCCGTGAGGGCAGTGCCCACCCCATGGGCACCATGCCCTCGTCCCTGTGAGCACTGAGTTGAGCAGGGAAAGGCGTCCCCAAACCCTGCTCTGGGCAGGGACACACGGACAGCGTTACCTCCAGCTTCGCAAACTTGTCGGACTTGCAGCAGGCGTTCTCAGCATTGATGAGCTTGGTCAGCAGGAACTCCCGGAACTCGGGGCTCTGCAGGGAGAGAACCAAGGTGGAAAACACCCACCATTTTAAGGCTCTCTGTATCTCTGGTACCACAGCCGCACCAACCCAAAACCCAAGCTAACAGCACCCGGCAGTCCATCCAGATGTGGAAGGATTGGTGGAAAGCCCCAAATGAGTTTGAGGTGCTTGCCTGCACCAACAGAGGTGCCTCAGCACCAGAGCTGCTGCTGCCAACTTGCTCAAGAAATGCCATGCAGTGGTGCATAAACACCAGGGGCCTCAATGGAAACCAAAATTAATGCTGATCAATTCCAGAAGTCCTGTTTTCCTCAAGCTGGTGTGCTCAGAAGCATCTCAGACACGTACATCTACTTTTTTTACAGCTTGGGACATGCTTCCCTCTCAGCTCCTACCTTCTGGAACACCGGCGGGCTCGGCAGGGGCGGGCCAAAGGAGGGAACGTCTTCCCGGGCCGTGACTGATACCTGAGGAGTCAAGAGACACGTTTTTCCCATGGGAGCAGGAGGATAACGGGGTTTATGCCACCTACACCCAGGTGATGTGACAGGCTGTGCCAAGGCACATTCAAACACTGAGGACCATCAGAACTCTTTTACAAATGAGCTGTTATACAAACGTATTTTATGCACTGATGTCTGTATACACACTCATTGTGTAACAGTGAATACACAACACAGCTGTGTGCACATCTGTGTGTGTTCAGCACACAGGTCCAAGTCCCCACCAGGCCTAACACTGACTGCCACACTGAGCACAGGGTAAGTGCCCTGGGCAACCTGTGCCAGGGCCTTGCCTCAGGGGGAAGAATTTCCCCCTAATCTCTAATCTAACCCTACCTTTTGCAAGTAGGAAGCCATTCCCCCTTGTCCTGTCATTCCACACCCTTGTCAAAAGGTGCTGAAGCAACAATGGGTAGGTGCACATTGGGACTGCCCTCACCTTGTATGCTGTATTATCTGCCTCGGGGTTTTCCACCTGCACCACGATGTAGGCGTGCAGGAAGTTGGAGGCAATCATGTCTGGGACAAATGGCGTGTTCTCCTCTTGGAAGATAATGGCCACGATGTCATTGCCAATGTGCCTCTTCCTCTGGAGCTAAAGCAACAGGGAGAACATTGGGTCCGTAAAACCAGGCGGTTCTGCTCCTGCAGGGGCAAGTGCCAGTGCCGGGCTGGGGAGCCAAGCAGCCGCTTCCCACTGTGCCAGGGCTTGGCAGTGGCAACAGCATTGGGCAGGGCAGCGCCAGCACAGCCCCACTCAGACCCCTCTGTGCAAGCAACCTCATCTCTCTTACTTGTTGTGTGTCTCCTTCAGTAAAAGGCAGCTTTGTAGAGACATGAAACATTATCTCCCTGTCCCTGAACACCGTGTACACAGACTCCGCTCCCGTCTGCCCATGGCTGACATCCAGGCCTCCTCGAAAACTGAAGATCAAGGGAAAGGCGGAGAGAAACGTAGAGATATTAATTGAAAGCTTCACAGAGAGCACCAGTGGCTGTCAGGGGACAGGCTGATGGAACAGCCCAGCTCATTTATCTTTATCTAGCAGCAAGCAAATGGGAAAGAACAAATTGTGCGTCATGTGTTGTAACCAGCCTGAAATACAGGGTGCACATAAAGCAGGGCTGCTAAGCTAGGGCTGACTACAGCCACGGCACCAGCTGTGGCCTCACCACCCCTCCCCAGCAGTGGGGGTCTCTGCCTGTGCTGTGGCTGCTGCAGCAACCGCCCCGGAGGCACCCGTGGCTGAGCCGCGACACCGGGCACGGCACATTTCCACAGACTTCCTTCCATCTATGGCTGAATATAGCCAGATTTTATCACAACCTCAAAGCTGCAGGAAAAGAAGTTTTTCTCTCTTGGCAGCTCCAATTCTTTTTTTTAAACTCCCCCAGCTTTGAAAAACAAGCCAAAGCTATATTTGCCTCTGCTCCGCACATCCCGCTCATGAGCGAGATGACTTCTGTTCTCACACGTAGATATTTTTACATATGACATGGTCTCTTGTTAATGTATTTGTAAAATCATCCTTTTTATCTAACTTACCCTTTGAAGTCCTGGAGAGTTATGGTGTCTCCCAGAAAACTTAGAAAGTTCTTGAAAGCAGTGCTCTCTTCATTATTGCCAAACAGCTCCTCCTCTTGGGTCTGCAAAACACAGGGTGCATCTGCTGAAAGCCCCAATTTCCCTGCCTGTCCAATCTCCTGCCACCTCCAGCTCTATCCGCAGGGTCCCTGGGGTCTGACCAGCACCTTGTTCCATGGTGTCCCGCACAGCCACAGGCTGCTCCCCACCTCTGCTCCCCAGCTGGCACCACCACACTTGCCACCAGCCCCCAGCACCATCCCTGGGCTGTCACAGCCCACTCAGCGCCCAGGACAGCCTAGGGTAAAACTGCTGAGAGCCTCTTCTGAGCCCCAGCGAGGACATTAGGATAATATCCAGGAAATACCAAACCAGAAGTGAATCCTCTGCTGAAAAATCCCTAATCATCTCCAGCTTGCTGTATTGCAAAACAATGAGGCCATAATTACGGCCTTGCATGAGTCACTCAATCCAACCCAAAATGTAATATGTAAGATAATAAGAGTGCCTGTCAGAGTAATTCTCAGTGAGTTCTGAGGCTGAGCTCTGCAATCCCCATCCAGAGTCCCCCTGCTAATGACAGCATTTTCAGCAAGCGCCTCTCTTCAGAGCCCACAGTCCCTCCAGACAAACGTAGCTGGTTTAGCTGTCTAAACATATATCTGATTAAAATACCATGCCTGCTAAAATCCATTTTCACATCCGCTTTTCCCTACAGCAGCTTGTGGGCTGATTTCCATACTGAGACTTTTCAGTCATATCATTTTTTAATGAGTGGAGAAAACATGCAAGCAATGAGAAGCACAGTCAGCGAGGACATCCAGTGACACAAGGTGCTGCACGTGGCAGAATTAACGTCAGAGTTGAGTCTGTGCTTGTGTCACTGGATCTCTGGTGCACAGGGATATGCTCCATGAAAGTGGCATAGGGATAACTCACCTGCCTGAACTTCTGATAGATCACACCAAACTTGAACGTGTTGTTGACCTCATGCTCATCATAAGACACTATCATCTGGGATGCCTGCAGGAAAGTAAAATGCCAATTGTTTCATCTGGTGGTTCAAAATGTGAAGGTCAAAAGATCCACAGTGAGTGGTGAGGAGAGCCCTCCGGAGCTGCAGTTGGGCAGCACCGAGGGAGTGGAAGGGGGAAAGAAGCCAAATTCCCACATAATTAGGCTAAAAGTTTTCAACAGTGGCCCTGGGTGTGGTTCCCAGTGTCCCTGCAGAACACACGACCAATTTGGGCAGGTTACCTCACCTTGGGGTACAGAACCGGGTTAAACTTCAGCCCAGAGGCATCATCACAGAAGGCCTGTGGGCAAGAAGAAAGAGCAGTCAGTGCCAGTCCTCGGCCAAAACTTCAGGCCATGAATGTCTTATAAAGAAGCCAAATACAGCCTCTGATAGCAGGATCTCCCCACTTCACATCCTCTCATTGGGATGCCCCAAGGCCTGGCTGACCCCGACTGAGGATGCAGCAAGCCAAATCCCAGGTCTCTCCACGTCAAATGGGTGCCATTTTCTCTCCTTGCCTGGGATCATCATGAAACCAACAGCAGGGCCAGCACACAGCACCACACAACTGTCCCTCGACCTGAAAGCCCAGGCACTGCCCAGCACATCCCAGTGTTGCCTGATGTGCACTGGCACAGGCTTTGCCCTGTGTGTTCCAGCCAAGCCAGGCAATTCACCTTTGCAATCTGGGGGATACTCGGGAGTTTGCTGAATCCTGCCAATGGAATCCTTTCATGCAATGTCTTCACTTTGGACCTAGCAAAGAAACAACAACGAGCAGACAGATGTCAGAGTGTCTACAGCAAAGCAACACCCGCTGTTGGGAAACACTGTTGTGCTGCATTTGTTGGGCCTGGTTAGTGAGCAAAGGCTCCATTTGTCTTCTCATCTCTGCAGCTCTTCAAATATTCATATTTCGCAGGGAAATGACACAATGGTTCAGACATGCTGGGTGCTGCCAGCTTATGGAGGGATGGAGAGAAGTGACTGGTGTTATCCCAGGGAGGATTAAACCCACAGAGGTTTACATTCAATTCCAGCGGGTTTAGCAACAGATCAAAGTCTCACGTTCATTATCAGGTTTAGGCAGTCCCAGCACAGAAACACAGGGATGCTGCCACTGCCTCCCATCCCACCTAGATCCCCTCCACATGCTGCCAGTCCAGCTCAAGCATTTGCTGTAGAAACAGAACCAGGGATTCCCAAAGAGAGAATATTTTGTTAAACAAAGCTTTTTTTTTTTCCATACCTGAGTATAACCCTTAAATATTCTGTGCCATCTGTCTCCTCGCATTTAACAGAAAGGATCAGATTTCCAAGGCTGCTGGCTGTACAGTAGAAATTTAAATGATCCTAAAAATAGAAAACAGCACTTTAGCAGCCAGGAAGCAACTCGCCGATGGCAAGGGCACTGTCTGGACACTCACCTGCTGCCCCAACAACCTCCCACACTCACAACCCCTTGCCAGGACCAGGGCTGTGAGCAGGAGGGCAGGGGCTGCCATACAGGTCCCTGTGTCTGGCTGAGCCCCAGGTGCCAGGGACAGGAGGCTCAGAGTCGATGTCCCCACGGGTGTCACAGGAGACCTGTGGCTGTGGGGCCAGGGGCAAAGGCCGCATGTGTGGCCATCACTGCCGTGCTGGGAACCCACCAGTGCCTCCATTCCTTGCTAAGAGGGAGATTGTAAACCTTGCCCATTTTGCTCACAAGTGGAGAGTTTTCTTAGTCAAAGGCGTGCAACTTTGAGCCCTGTGGGGCAGAGGAACTCACCTTCCCCAGGAAATGCTTGCGGTAGGCTCTGGCCTCGCCCTTGCACTCCAGCTTGTAGCCATAGGTGCTGGGGCTGAGGTTTTCCTCCTCCTCCTCACAGATGCTGCTGTCAGATGAGGTGGGCGTGCCGAGGTTTTCTGGGTCTTCTATCCAGTATCCCCCAAACTGGGGCAGGATGATCAGCGGATATGGGCTACCCTTCTCTAGGATCTGCAGAGATATGTGCCACGAGGGGTCAGGCAGGAGAGGGGTGTGGACGTGGCATGCAGAACTCATTGCCCCATGTTTTGCCCCCCTACTGCAGCAGACCCCAGCCCTGGCACCAGGAGGGACAAGTCCAGCCCCTCTCTGAAACCTCTTCTCTGTCACAGAAGAGGGCACATGCTACTGAGGAAAAGCCAAAAACCACAAANTTTATGCGGCTCCTCTCAGAAACAGAATCTCCACCAACTCCTCTGCCATCAGCAATTTTGGAAAGGCATTCACCAGAAGGGGTTCAGGGGGTTCAGGGCACCCACCTCATCAATGCTGGGGTATGGAATGTAGTCTTCCTGGAAAAAGGAACCAAAATACCATCTATGACCATCTGTTCCCCACCAGCTGTCCCTTAAAACCCCAGCCCTGCCCACCCAACCCGGGGAGTGCCTCCGGCACCTGCTGGTCCCTCACAGGAAGGCATCAATGCAGGCTAAGTCCTGCCTAAAGGGAGCTCCTCTACTGGTGCAACTTCCCAGTGCAGTGGCAAACCCCAGCCCTTTGCACACTGGAAGCTGAAATGCACCAGTCTGGACATAAGGCTGGATTAGGGATTTACAGGCACCGTGCTCCCATCTCTGCAATTCAGTCAGTGCCTTGTTTTTAGATAACATCTAAATCCTTTCCAGCCCTTTGAGTGACTGTCTTTGATTATCATGTTAAACCTCTGAGATGAGGGGGGGACACTTGGAGAGATCCCCCCAAGAAACAAAAATCAACCAACCTTGTGTTTTTGGCTTCCAGACCTCTGTTCTTCCAGTTTTGGTGCCTGTTTGGAACAAATTGAATGCATCAGCTAATTTAGATGCTTTTACCAACACAGGGGGGTTGGTCCACCAACACAAGGGTATTTTGCTACATGGAGATCACTCCAACCCAAGCAGCTGGAAGGTGGGGTCTGGTCCTGGGACAGGCCTCCCAGCACTGCTGCAGGGCCTTTGCTCTTAGGGGCTCTGCTGGGGCAAACATCCCGAGTTACAGGCATGCACATTGCTGCTCACCTGCATTTTTTCCAGCATTTCGAAGAATTCTGCCGACTGAAAAGAAAAGAGGGAAACCTACTGTTCGATAAAAGCAGACACAAAGCAAACCAGTCTTAGCCACCTCACGGCAGGGACACTGGACCCTCACCCGAGCACTTGTCCTGCTCCCTGAATGTGACCAGGCAGCTGTGACACCGGGAGCTCCCATGCAGCCCAACTTGGAGCTCAGCAGTGTTGCTGTCTGTCCTTGCCAGAAGCCCTCGACCTCCACAAATGCCAAGTTTTGTGCATAGTTTGATCGGGGGGCTTGAATAATTTCTTAATCACAGCAGCACTGGCGAAGCTGGTGCCAGTGGTGCTGGGTGGCCCAGTGCAGGGTTAATCCCCACTTGCAAAAGGAACTAAAGAGATTACTGAGCTGAACTAGAAACCCTGTTTCTGCTGCCTGGCTCAAGAGGCACAGGGCCGGGGACAGGAGCCACAGCCACCACACACACAGGGTGAGTGGCCCTGCACCCTCGGCGACACAGAGAGAGGGGGCTCAGGGACAGGGACCCCACCAGGGTGGGCACAGCTCAGCGTCACCTCTCCGGGACAGTTGTCAGGACCAAGCTGATGGCTCAGCCATGCTCTCCCTTGGCAAGGGAACTTCAGGTAACCCTTTCCCACCCTGATCTACCTGTGCTGCCCAGCAGGGCCCGCTCTTGGTGGTGCCCTGTGCTCCATGGAGCAGCTCTGAGGCCCCCCCTTTAGCACAGCACCCGCTGAAGCTGGACTTGCCAGACAGCCCTGATCCCTCTCCCAGCTCTTCCTGCCATCAGGTACACACGAATGAATTACCCAGCCAAACCACGGCTGTAAATGCAGAACTCCCAGCAAACCCCAAGTGGCTTTTCTGGAGGCGTGGTGCACCCGCCCTGGCCCCTCTCTTGGTGCCCCGTTCCCCCAGCCCGGGTTTGCTCCCGGCTGCAGCCCCCAGCGCGTGCGAGCAGGGGCTGGGCCACGGCAGTGCTGCCAGCCCAGGGGAGAGGGAAAAGCGGGATCAGCAGCTCCCACCCTCCCGGCTGTCAGAAACGGTTTGCAGGAGAGACATGCGTGATTTGGGTAAAAAAAAAGGGGTCATGGTAACAAGGGGAAAGGCACGGGGGATGATTTTTAGTGAGCTCTTAGAATAGACTGAATTTCTCAAAAGACAAAAGAAATAGAAGAAGAAACAGATGAGGGGATGAAAAAATGAAAATCAAAGGAAAAATCTGAGAGAGACTTTTTCCTTTAATATTTATGGTGAGCAAAGGTCAGATTTACAGCACGAGCAGTCTACGGCTGCCAGCACAGGTGGGGCAGCTTGGACACAGCCCTGGCTATTTCCAGCTTTAGGCCATGCCTGTCCTTACCTACTGCCCCTGCAGGAGTCAAAAAGGAAAACCCCAGGCTCAGACAGCTCTGTGCCCACAGCTGGATGTTCTTTAAAAAGTCTTTTCCTTAGTCTGAGCTTTTTTTGGATTCTGTTTATCACAAATGTTCTTCGATAGTTTCCTGTCCTGCTGTGCCAGTAGCCAGAGCCACAAGCTGACCCCACAGTGGCACCGGACCCTCCTCTACAGCCAGCCCCACAGAAAATGCCCACACGTGCTGAGCAAAGCACGCAGCAGTCTGTGCCCTTCAGAGAGCTGTGCACACCCAGAGCCAGCTTTCCTGGGCCACAAAGGAAAGGACCAGAAGGAAAACCCTGCACCAGGCAGGAGCTGCCATGAACGGAGGGCAGCAAGCAGAGCTGTGCCAGCGCCCCTCCCCAGCACTCCCCCCGCACGTTGCAGCATTCACCAACAAGCCCTGGAAGAAATCTATTTACCTTCCTGGCATCACCCCCCACCTGCATCAGCCACACAGCCAGACGTCCACATGGGCACCCAGCAAGAGCGACTGAGCACCAGCCTGGCCCCCCCTGCCCAGCCCACACCTCCCTTTGTTAATGTTTTCTCAAGTCAGAGGCACAGCACGACAGCTGTCTTGTTGTTTCAAAGGGTGGCTCCCCTGGGAGGCAAGGTGCCCGGAACAGGTTGGGCAGGAAGCAGGAGAGGCTTTTGCAGGGGACGGGCAGGTGCCGGCTGGGATGCACAGCTCAAGACGTGAAGCCTCAGACGGGATGCCCTGCCCCATGGCGGGGATAGAGTCTGCCTCAGGCCGGCACAGAGCCGCCCAGCACGGCGCTGGGGAGGGCACCGGCGGGGAGAGCAGCGCCGGGGCTCAGCGCCCGCGGTTGCGTAACGGGAGTGCCAGCGGGCCGGGCCGGCAGCGCGGCGGGGAGGGGAACAGGCTGCCGGCTGAATGCCAGAAACCACCTACTGCTGCTCCTGTGGGAACAGCTCTACTCCGTGCAGCCGCTGCGTTGGAAGTGCTGCTCCCACCACCCCGGCTTTCCAAAACCGGGCCCGGGCCGGTTCTCACCTTCATGGTCGGCGGGGCCGTGAGGGGCGGTGACAGGGGCCGCTCCGGGACGGTCACATCCGAGCTGTTCAGCAGCTCCTGTTTCCTGGAAAACCAAACACAGGCATGTCAGCTCCCCCCTGCCCGGGACAGCGCACGAGGCAGGAGATAAGGGTTATCTCCCTTGGCAAAGCCCTGGCGTGCAGCTGCCTCTACAGTAACATCTGGAATCTGAGAAAAAACCAGCAGACAGTGTGAGAAGATAAACAGTGTGATAAAAGTCGTCAGAAGAGCCCGTGCCCAGGGTGGGCTGCGAGTCCTCACGTGTGGTGCTGGTGGTGCAGGGATAGCAGGGCTGGGCTCCTGTGACAGCCCATCCCCACGGCTTCCTCCCCTCTGGCACCCTCCCACCAGGGCAGGACCTGCGGCGGAGCAGCCTTCTGGCAGCAAAGGAGACACCCAGGGACACCCCAGCACGGTTTGGAGGGACACAGCCAAGGGCCCCTTTGCCAACACGGCACCTGGCACCGGATTTGGAAGTACCAAGAGCCGTCTTGAAGACGCAAGACCCCAGGAAAGCGGAAAGCAGCCCCTGTGCCACAGAGCTGTCAAGACAGCACCCCCAAAGTCCCCAAAGCCTTGGAAAAGTACGGCCTCAGCCCTCCCCTGAACAAAATTCCCATCCCTCTCGCCCGGCGGCTCCCGGGCAGGCAGCCACGCCATCACGCAGCGGCACTGCCAGATGCTCCTCCGGGAGACAGAAAATCTGAGATTTAATTTAGTTTCCTCTTGTCCCTGCCAGGTTAGTCCTGCAGAAAGCGGGCCAAAATGTCCAACTGTTTATCTCGCCGTCAGGAGGTTTGGTTCCCATGGCAGCGCGCCCCGGGATGGCTCCGCAGAGCGCAGCGGCACCGCTGCCCGCGGGGCCTCTCCGAAACACACAGCTCCTGCCGCAGGGCACCGCGACCCCTGCAAACACCTGCCCTCTGCAAACACCTGCCCGCACCACCCACGGCTCGCCCCAGGCCCCAGTGTTTGTGACAGCAGGTGACAATCACGGGTCACGGGGAAGCGCGGCGCCTGCAGCCTCCTCAGCCGGACCCTGCGCCGGGGAGCTGCTGAGGGGAAGGAGTGGGGAGGCAGAAACGAGGCAGCGGGGAGGCAGCAGGGGTGCTGGGAAGGCAAAGAGGGGCCAGCGGCATCATCCTACTCACAGCCAGGGGAGTCACGGCACCACCTGAGCTGTGCCAGCAACATGGACATCGACAGAGGCACCGGGGGAAATATCCATTGCATGGCGTGCAAACGTGAATCCAGACCAAGAACTGATGTTTCACATTACATTAAACCAAAATAAATCTTCTTTCTCTCTTTTTCATATCAAAGCAGGTTGAATTTACATTGTTACACTTCGTTTGAGCTCCTGGCATCTTCCAGTTTTTCAATACAATAAATTAATGGGAGCAATGTGAGGCAATAGTGGAATTCCTGTCTTGCCCGCCCATACTGTTTATCAAGCTCCTTCCCTCTCTGCTCTCCACAACCTCACCATGTCTCTACTGCTGAAAAATGCCAAGGATGACAGATTTTCCTTGTTTGCTCTTTGACTTTCTAGGACACTAAAGCACAGCCTGATCTGGAGCAAATCACTCATCCTCTGCTCTCCTTGCTTTGAACCCTGAGCTCTGCCTGATTGCACTCAGCTGCACAGTGGCCTCCAAGGCATAAAACAGATACGACTTTGAAAAGATTGAAGTTACAGGGATGCGCACAAATAATTTGATTTGATCTGGGATTTGTAGTGGGTTGCCATAGCATCATACTCTAAGTATTATAAAATCACCCAACTTAACAACATGTTCCTCTGTCACATGCTGGCTGCTTCTTTGGGGCCAAACTGCTGGAACTGCTCCTGCAGTTCCAGGAGAGCAAAACAAGCCCATCCCCAAGGACTGCTTGGAACGGGCTCTGTGCTGCGAACCTGTTTTGTTAAAGTCCAGCCACAGCCACCAGTGATTCAGCCTGCCATCAGCGCTGGGGGTCAAGGGCCGGCAGCCCATTTCCCAAACCAACTGTCCTCAGGGGATGATAAATGGATCAGGAGGAAGATTAGCACGTCTTGGTCTGTGCACCGGGGTGCAGCCCCCAGGGATCCCCCCGAAGTGACCCCGGAGCCAGCAGGGGCTCACAGCAGCCCCGCACTGTGGCCCAGCCCCCAGGTGGCACTGAGGGTGCAAGTCTGTGCCAAGCCTGAAGCACAGCAGAGGTGGCAGTGCCCAGGGCAGCGGGGGTGGGCGTGGGGGGCATGGGCAGCTCCCCTGGCACCACAGGAGAAGCGCAGCTGCAGCAGCGCCAGCACAACCAAAGGTCACAGCTCCGTGTTGGCTCCCCAAGGGGGCACCTGGCAGGTACCAGGGGGCTCTGCCTGCCCTAATGCCCACGCATCCACCCTGCCATGGCCACAGCCAGGCACCAGCGCACAGGACAGGCCAGAGCATCCTCCGGAGCCACACGGCCGGACACCAGCCTCTCCAGAAGGAAACGTGGGTATGGCTTTTGTAATTTTATTTCTTTGTTTTTCTCATTAGGCAAATTAAGAGAGAAGGAAAAGAGAGAATTAGAATCCTGCATACTTAGTAAATCTAATTAAGGAAATACCTTAATGCGGTTATGGCAGGGCCGACTGCAGGGTTCCCGAAAGGAGACTGAGATCACCCCAGCCATCCCAGCCCCCTCCTGGGACTGTGCTCGGGGGGACCTGTTGCCAGCTCTCAGGGAGGCAAAGCCCACCTGCCAAGGGCTGCTCTCCTGGCTCCTTCCAAAGGAGGGGAAAAGTGGGGATTTCCTCCCCCTCCCATTTTGGGGGAAACCATGGACAATGGTGAGCTCCCAGCACAGCAAGGGCAGGTGAGGTCTTTCTCTTTAAAGCATCCCTGATCACAGTCCTAAAGCACCTTCAAATTAATATCCTGTATTGGGTACCAAACCCTACAGACAGACTGAAATTCTGATTTAAAAGCCCTGTTCAGCACAGAGCCAAGGCTGCCTGGACCCTTGGAGTGTTCCCATCCAGACCCTGACTCTGAGCCACACTCCTCTCATGCTCTCTCAAGACAAAGCCTAATGAAAAACCCCTAATGCATCCCACCTCCTCATTTTGTCCATCTGATTTATTTCCCAGGCAGGCTCTAAAATAACACAGTACATTTAGATAAACCACAGGTGGGGAGATGTCAACATGTTACCTGACATGGTGAAATGCTCCACAACATGTGGTTGGCTCTACCTCTGTCAAGAGATGCAAATGAAATGTGAGCATCCCAGGTTACCTGTATGCCTATGCTTAATTCCACAGATCAAACCTGGCCTAAGGAGGTACCAAACTCCTGCAGCAACAAGTTCTGCCTGTCAGATGCCTCATCCTTGAGAAGGTCAGCAATGAATCTCCTGTAAATTAACAGCCTCTATTTTTGGACTCATCATTTTTTATCCTTGATGGGCATCACCTTGCCAGCTGCTTCCTTTTTAGTTTGTTTAATATTCTGTGCCCACTCTTGTAAGTTTTCAGAGGGGACTGTGCTTCCATACCACTATCCATCCTCCCCCTGCCCAAGCTCAGCCCTGCCCATAGCAGGCGGTGGGAGCGGGGCACAGGCTGCTTGTCCTCCCTCTGAGGGGCTTGTCTCCATCCCCCACACAACTGGGACCAGCCCTGGCTCCTGGGACACAAGCACCTGCTGACACACCAGGAAGAGCAGCAGGGGCCAGGAGCTCTTGCCAGCTGCTCACAAATTGCAAAAAAAAAAAAAAAAATCTCAACCAAAACTGTGAGTTTTTTTGCAACACAGACAAGGGCACCTTGCTGTGAGTTTACACCTGGAAATCTGCAGTGAATGCCTGAATGAAGAACCTTGCCCTGACTTTGAGCAGCTCTCCACCCAATCCCAGGATGCCAGGCAGGCAAGATCTCGCTGCATCATCACTCATCCCAGGGAGGACATCAGCAGAGGACATGCTCTGCTGCAGGCTCCCGCCGATGTCAGACAGTCATGGGGCTCCAGAATCCCCCCAGACATAGGGTCCAGCCCAGGCACTCAGTGCTGCAAAGCTGTCAGATCCTTGGGCAGAGCCCCTGCCACGCAACATCTTCCCTAGAAACTGATTTACCTTGTTATGTCCTGGCTCAGCCTAGCCCTATTCAGCAGTGTTGCCTTCTCACATCGAAGCCTGAGAGTCAGCAAAAAAAAAAAAAGTGCAGCATTTTCTCATCTACATTTCTCGCAATAAATTACGTATTTGCAAACTGCCAACCTGCACCTGCACACACACACACAGCGTCCCTGGTGCACTGTCCTCGGAGCAGAACCACAGCCCTGCTCAGAGAAAGGTGACATTTAACTGCCAGTGGGGTTGGCTTTAATTGCCCCAACAGAGAATAAACATTGTTGAACAGTTCAGAGCGTCCTGCACTTGAGCAGGCAGGATCCCTGCTGCCTGCACTGGCCATGGGATCCCTGCTGCCTGTGCTGGCCACGGGGTCCCTGCTGGCCACGGGGTCCCTGCTGCAGCACACTTTGCCCTGCCTGATGGGCCGGGAGGGCCAGCGAGGAGCTGACTCTTGCTTTGCCTGCGCCTCTACAGACACTGGAATCCTTCCAACTGGCCAAGGGCTTCCCACTGGGCCGGGCCAGGCCAGGCCAGTGAGGCTGTAATGGTGATATGCAAGTAATGGTGAACAGAAGTTTTAATCTTTTACAAAATGTGCTGCCTACTCTCCCTTGCAGGAACAGAGAAAGTGGCAATTTCCTGCAGATCTGGGTAAATCAGCCAAGGCACTTGCAGACATTTTCAGACCAGAAGGCTCGTCTGATCTTATTCCTGCCAAACCCGAGCCAGGAATCTCGGGCAGCCGCTTCTGAGCTGATTCAATAATTTGCAAATTGCAGAGAACAGCTCCCAGAAACCTGCATCTCCAAACACTGTGGCACTGATGTCAAAGGGCAAGGGGAGGCTCTGAGTGGAGAAGTGCCCCAATCAGGGCACCCACCCACCAGCTCTCCCCTGTGAGAGGACAGTCACCAGAGTGTCACCTCACTTGCATGTGGGACATTCAAGAAAATTAATTTAGATATAAATATAGTTCCAAATCCCAGGCTTTCAGAGCAAAACAGGAGCAAGAAAGAGCCCCCAGCAGCAGCCAGCCCGCCCAGACCTCCCCGCTCCTCCCCTCCAGCTCAGGTGTGCAGGGGAGGCCCAGGTTAGAAGACTGCAGGTGGAGGGGCAGGGAAGCATCATCCAGTTCTGCCAGGGGAGCCTGGAGTGCTGCGCTGCACTTTGCTGGGCTGCTAAAAAGGAAGGGACACGGGCCACCACAGACTCTGCAGCTGCCACTGATCCTGCCAGGCTTGCATATGGCTCATGGAAAGCAAAATTCAATTGCAAATGCAGAACAAAGACTGAATGTAGGAGGGAAAAAAGCAAATAGGAGCAGGTGGAGGAACAGAGTCCCTTTTGACGATGCCGATGCCGTTAGCAGTCCCTTCCTTTTCCTGCACATTATGTCACTTTGATGGCCCTGGCAGCTTGCATAAGATGAAACAACCACCGTAAAGCACTGCTTGAATACTTGCAATCACTCCCATGGAGGCTCCTCAGTCCATGGCAGACAGAAAAATCCTCCTCAGGGTCTTGTTCTCCCCTTGAGGTGTCTATGTGACTTGTTGTACTCAGTAAACCCCACAGCAAGAGGCGCACTGAGACGTTTTGTGCACAACATCATGCTGGGGAAAAAAATAAAAAGGAAAACCAGAGTCACATATTACGGGGCAGATTCCTGTGCAAGCTCAGAGCCAGGTTTTTTCTAAGCACCCCAGTGTCATGCTGAGCTCATTCATAGAAACCTGGTACCTGGGGGAAAGACAATTCTTTGACAAAGTCTTGCTTGGTGCGACCAGTAAAGCACTCCCTGCCCTTGAGGCAAATGCAAGTTTGGCCAATGAGTTTCAGTGGATACAACATCCAGAGGATCACTTGGGCCCCCACCAGCATCACTCTGAACTCAGACAGTCCCCACACACGTGGTGGTTCTCTACCACGGTGAAAGCAGGAGAAGAGATTCCAGGTCAACCCCGCAGCCAGCCAGCCCCTCCAACACTGGCTAGCTGGTAGCTGGAGCCCATGGTCCAAGGGCAGAGCTGAGGCTAGGACGGGCCTGGGCTGAACAGGACAAAATCCAGGAAGCAACAGCAGGGACAGGAACAGTCAGCCTGCCAGCGAGTCCCAGTGCAGTCCTCACATCCCACATGCCAGCCAGGGAGTGTGGTACAGGGACCCAGTCACGGCTCAGGTCAGGTGAGCAGCCACTCCTGCTGCTCATTCAGGACCTGCAGGTTGGTTTGTCCAACCGTTCTATTTTGATGATCTACCTAATACCCCAGCAAGGGAGAAGAAAAGATCCCAAACCAGCAAGTGACACAGGAACTCCCCAGGAATGCCAGTGTTCAGTCTTTAGTGCATCACTGAAATCCTGCTCTCCATGGCATCAGCTGTCCAAGGCTAAGTCCCTATGCCAGCAGCACTGAAAAATGAGGTATGAACCCTGCAATCCTCAACGGATAGTAGACAAAAAGCTTTATCCTCAGTCGCCTCACTCTGATTTTTCATGCTTATAGATTAGGGAGTGAGAAAATATTTTACAATAACGATTCCAAATAATCAATTCTTCATTCATTCGAGTTTGGTACAAAATCACAAATTGAACCAAGAAGAAAGAAAGAAAAAAAAACCCTCAGCCTGCAGCAGTGCCCATGTTGCTTCCACCCTGAACCAGAGGTACACGCACTGTGAGGTTCAGGTGCGTATTTCTGACTATTTTTAACACCGTAGTTGCCAGAGCAGCAGAGTCCTGGAGGAGAAAACTCCCTGCCCGGGGCAGCCCGCATAGATCAGCGTGGGTTCAATCTCTGAGGCCAACAGCAACTCCCGTGCGGAGCGGGGGGAGCGGCGCCTGCGGAGCAGATGCCAGCTCGCACAGCACTGCGAACAAGCCATTTCCTACGGCACAAAGTTGGACACGAAGTACAGCCCATGGTTTCGGCAATGAAAGATGAAACCATTTCTCAGCTGTTCCCGGCGCACACAAAGCTTCGGGGCCGAGTTCCGGCAGATCTGCCCGCACGGGAGCCCGAGGGGGCCCTGAGGATCGCGCTGGTGCTCCGGGGTGCGGCGGCT
>VYXF01012177.1:390820-410612 GCA_013397295.1 Polioptila caerulea | reverse complement strand
AAAAAAAAAAAAATTAGTTCCTATTTCTGTGCCAAATTACACCAATTCTCCAGCACCTCATTAGTTTCCAGTTAATGGAGGGGGAAGGGGGTTAATTTTAAATCTTTTTGCTCTCACATTAAATGGGCAGATTCGAATTTCATTGAGTCTTCCTCTCTGGAGATATTTTCCACATCTCCCCTCTCCTTTTCCAGACAAGTTAAGTATTAATCTTCTCTTGGTTTATGCTGAAGTGGCTTTGTATTGATTTTTAAAGATGTTCAATTCTCTCCTATTTGGAACAGACAAACACTTTGAGCAGAAACTCAGTCACGTTCCCTCTCCACCCAAATATGGCCCAGCCCACAATGGAAGAAACTGCATCTGGACTCACCACAGCTGATTTGTAATTTACAGGCTGAGGGCAAGGTAATGGATGGTGAGGGGCTGGGGTGGGCTGGGGGGCTATGGGTTCTGGGATGCTCACACAGGTAAAAGGAACCAGGACCTCCTGCTCCACAGCACATCACCTCTGCCTGTGACAGGCCCTGCAGAATCTGCCCCACATTTCTTAGGTTCAGCCATCAGGCAGCTGCTCCAGGATGGACCAGGGCAGAAAGCGATGAAACGGGATGGACGAAAGGGATGCCTAGGAAGGCACACGAGGTGGCAGGGCTGGTGCATCTGAAAGCTCCTGCCCTGCCTGTCTTCCCATGCCTCACCCCCTCCAGCTCCATCCAACCTCCTTTTCCTGCAGTGATGCCACCAAAGCATCCATCTCCTTCCTGAATGTTGGCAATAGGGATGCCCTGTCAGGGCCAGCACCCCCAGAAGCTCTCCAGATGTCACAAAGGGCACCTCCTAAGACAGATCACTGCAGTCCAAGAGACTTTAAGTCTCCATCCTCCCTTTAAAACATCAGTATCACCCCTAATTTACAGGCTTTACCTCCAGGGTAAGCAGTTGCCCCTGTTTTATGAAGAAATATATATCCCTTGAAAAATGCCCTGACATTTTTGCATCAGACAAAGCAGTTTGGCAGCGAACTAGGAAGCCTGAGGGGCTGGAGGGAGCACACAACAGGTCAGGACAATTACACGCCGTGATTAACTCATCACCTGGCGGCCGTCTGGACACTCTGCTGAGGAAGAAGGATCTGAAAACAGCAGACTAGGACAAGATTGAGCCTTTATCCCTAGGAGTACTGAATCTGCCGTGAATAAATGACATAAATATTATTATGAAGCCATTAATTTATGTAGTAACTTTGGCTTTTGTATAGATGCTGCTGTGAGATGAAACCCCCCATAGGTGAGCAGCCCATCAATGTTCCTCAGCCACCTGCAGGGCCCTTTCCACCCGCAGAGAGCGCAGCCCCACGCTTACACCTGAGCTGCAGCCACAGCTGAGCCCAGCTCTGGTGACTCAGGGCTTCTCTGGCCAGAGCTGCGGCGCTGCCTCATCAGACAGCGCAGGACACGTCCCTGTCACCCTCTGTGCCTCCCTGGGCAGGAGATATTTCTGGTTCCCTCGCTCACGAGGGAGAGTGCCAGAAACACCCGAGCTATGCCAGGCATTTGCCACAGCCGGGCTGGAGGCACGGCCAGCCCATCCCCGCGGCACCGTGCCTGAGCTGCGGGGGGAGCCCAGGGATCTGCCCGGGGCCCTTCCCACCACCTTGGGACCCTCGGCCACCACCCCAGGCACTCACCCAGAGCCCCTCTGGGCACTGCCTCCCACCTGAGCACGGGCACCCGCACTGCCCAGGGGGGAGAGCCGAGATGGGGCAGCTGCGCCAGCACTGAGAACTGCGAGCCAGAGAGGAACAAAAGGAGACAATGCAACACGGCCCAAAACCCAAAAATAGTAACTGCTTCCCTGCAAAGGAGCAGTCACATCCCGATTTCCCTGGCATGGCAGAAATGGATTTGGGAGCTTGCAAACGAGGGAGAAAGCGATTACAGTGTTTCAATCAGTGCTGCAGGAGGAGGATAAGAGGGCATCCACTTTTAGAGAAGTATCACAAGAAATAGAGCTTTAGATTACATTACACCCAGCCCCAAGTAATCTGATTAGAAATTTATTTTATGGCTTCAGTTAGAAAGACATGAAGGAAATCCCAGGCAAGCACAGAGCCAACTCTTCCATGCAGGCAACGAGAGACAGAGCACAGAGACCTTATGCCCCAGAAATGGTGTGAGACAGGTGTGACACGCCACCAGCCACCCCAACACCACGTCAGTTCTGAGAGATTGGATCGATGTGTGCCAAGGCGTGGGGCAG
Organism: Polioptila caerulea; assembly: GCA_013397295.1. NCBI lineage: Eukaryota > Metazoa > Chordata > Aves > Passeriformes > Certhiidae > Polioptila > Polioptila caerulea. The sequence goes on along the minus strand of VYXF01012177.1, from coordinate 408,350 downwards.
CCCCAGCTCCCCATCTCCCACCCCACATGTTGGGAAGGCCCCCGTGGCACAGCAGTGCCCCTGTGCCCTGGCACTGTGGCTCTCGCACAGAGGAGCAGGGTTGAAGTTCAACAAAGGAGAAATTTACCTGCTGAGCTCAAGGAGGAGCACACAGGGATGAGCTTGCCCTGTCCAGAGCCCATCCCTGTGACAAAAAGTGCAGTCAAGCATCGACCTCCTGCCTGGCCTGTGGCCAAGCAGGGTCCATGAGTGTCCACCTCCCCAGCACAATTTCCAGCCCTCCCAAGCAATGGCCAGGAAGGTGGTCAAAGCCACAACGAAAGAACAAAACCAGAACTGTTGCTGCAGAAAGCAGCTGAGGTCAGGTGTCACCCTCCCCTGGGTAGAGGGGATGCTGAGTGGCACAGCTAAGGAAGGTGCTGGGAGCAACTCCTCCCTGTGCACCCCAGGCTGCCCCTGCTCGAGGGCACACAGTCTCCAGAGCACCCCAATGAAATGTTCCTGGCTGCAGCGTGTGCAGGGGATACTGAGCACTCTGTGTGACAGACACACTCAGCCAGACCAGCTCCAAAGGGGGTGAGGCCTGAGCCGTAGCCAGGCCAAGAACTTTAGGAAAGCCACCAAAGAGCAGTGACCCAAGAGCATCAGTGACAGGAGCCTGGAACACTGACCATGCCATCAACATATGAATGTTGGGTGGTTTTCCAAGACTCAATTATCAAGGAACAAAGCAAGCTGTGGGTACAAGGAGTCTCTGGTACACCTCTCCCATCCATTGTGTGCCATTGGCTATGAGCCAAACACTATCCTGTAATTGAGACAGCCCAAGTGAGCCACCCTTGGGCTCTTCCTGCCCAGCAGCCTGGCTGCATGGTGGCAGTTGGGGGCAGCATCAACCACAGCACAGCTGACACAGAACGAGGCAGTCATGGCTATGACAGCAGCACAATTACATGGAAATTGTATTCCTGATAATTTGGGGTATTTCTCCCTGTGAACACAGGCCCCCTGAAGAGATGAGCTCCAAGATTTCAGCATCCAATTAAATTAGATCAAATCAGCAGAGGAAATTAGTCTTTACAGTATGAGCAGATCCTCTGAATTTTACTAGCAAATCAGTGAGCTAAATGTCACCATTCCTCAGCACCATCACTAATAAAGCCAGATTTGGGATGCACAGCCACTAACACGCACTTCCAGCAGCACCAGTGCCCTGCTCAGGCCCTGGGCCTTCCTCCGCTCCCCATATACAGCAAAGGCCACCCCTGAAGCCGTGATGCCAATCACCACGGAATCCAGCCTGGAAGCTCAGCATTAGGCCCAAACTTTAACCTCAGTGGAGCAGTGCCCTTCCCGAGGATGCTGCATGGATGTGGGAGGAGGTGGTGGGCAGTGAGGGGGTCACGGAGCAGTTCCAGTGCCACAGGGGGGGCAGCAGGAGCAGCCCCAGCGACCATTCCAGAGATGACACCGTCTCAATTACCCATCTCCCTCACACACTTTGTTTGATGTGAAAGCATTAAAAGACATATAATTTGTGGAGCTAAAACACAGGTATTATCTCTGACACATCCATACTACAGGGAACGTTCTGAAGTCAATCAAATCCAGGGGTTTCTGCTGCTCTACAGATTTTTTTTTTGCCTCTTACTCCAAATATGAAAAGATAGAAAATGAAGCAGTTTTTAGCTGCAGACCCACCATCTGCCTCTTCAAATCACCTCACACTGTGCAATATCATCAATGATTGGGAACAAGAGACCCAGATCAGCTTGTCAGGGCTTTAGAAAGTGGACTCTGGATTCCGAACTGGAAAGGATTAACACTATATTGTTGTAGGAGAAAGGAGCTGTCACGGTCCCTGGTATGATAGTAATATTTGAGAGGAACGAGACAGGACAGTGCCTGAAAGGACTGACCTTTGAGACTTCACAGAGACTCAGAATATAACTCTGACCTATTCAAGTACCTGTCAAGCCTCTGCATGTCTCTTCTGGGTGGGAGCCTGAGATGAGCCATGTTTTCACAACAGGCTCTGGAAGATGTGAGTTCCTTGGATATTGTATGGGTCACTGAGAGCATCGCAAGCCCCACTGGAGATGAAATAGCAGAGATGGAGAGGGCCATTTCCAGGGCAGGACCATGGCCCTGCCAGCCCCGAGCCTTCCCAGGGCACAGGAATGCCACCGGGTGCCCGTGGCCGCCCGTCCCTGCCGGCCGGTGGCGGCGGGAGGCCGGACCCTGCCAGCTCACGGGAAAAGCGACAGCCGGCGGGAGAGGTACGGTAATTAATGAAATTATCATCAGGAACAAACCACAGGCTTTGGCAGAATGCCTGCACTGCCACGCCAGCACTGCCTACCCTGCTCTGGGCTCCTCGGCTCGGCACAGATGGGGCTGCTCACGGTCCCCAAATCACACCCACCCTGGCAGTGAGTGGGCACACGACCAGGGCCGAGGGGAGGCCGGTGGGCACACGGTCAGGGCTGAGAGGAGGTCAGCAGCCACCCCGAGTGGAGCGAGAGCCCCAGCAAACCCTGCCCGGGTGAGCTCTGTGAGCCCTGCAGACAGGGAGCGAACCCGCAGGCAGATGGTGCCTCAATCACCGCAGCCATCACGGCTCCCTCCACCCATCAGGACAATATTTGCTCTCACAAGGTGGCTGTTCTGCGAGCAACCACCCTCCGACTGCAAACAGCTCCCAGCCTGACAGGCTATAAATATGGCAGGAGGAAAAACCAGCACAGTTTATTAGTTCTGAGACAGAGCTAAAAATAGACCCACGTGGGGCTGCTCAGTCCTCTGGGCAGATGTAATTGTGGATAATCTAGCTTTAAATATGGGAAGGCTGTCTGACAGCAACAACAACATTTTAGCATATGGACGGGGCGGCACTCACGGGAACGCGCCGCGGCGTCACCTCCAACGTCACCGCCAGATCCCAGCCCACCTCTTCTGTCCCATGGCTGGGCCCTCTGCAGGAATAAACCCTCACAGAAACCCAAATATCTACAGCGGGCCACTAAGAGGAAAGCATAGAGTCAAACAGCAGGGGGGAGTCTCAGTGGAGCTGTGCCAGGACCCATTCCCCCGGCCTGAAATTTTATATAGCTAAGGCTTACCAGATTAAATGGCTGAAACACTCCAAGTCGTCAGAGCTGACAGCTCCTTCCTCCTCCTGTGAAAGCTTCCTCTGCCCCAGGCAGGCTGTGAGACGTGCTGGGAGGATGCTATGTGGGTGCAGGGTTGGGTGTGGGCAGGCGGCCAGGGCGATAACTGCCCTTCCACGAAGAGGGAAGCGCTCCCGCCTGCCTGCCAGAGATAGCAGGGGGACGTTGGGACTGGCTGGATTTTGTAAATCTCCCACCAGTCCTCAGGCTGACAGGGAAGGACAGACCATGGCCCTGCCACCACCCCAACAGGCAACTCAAGCAGCTGACAGAGAGCAGGGACGGCGGCAGCCGCTCCCTACAGCAGGGACCTGTCACCATCCCTGGGCACATACCTGCAGTTCCCTGGCACTGCAAAGGGTTTCACCCCAGGAGGAACCCAGCACAAGACCTGCTGCCAACACAAGGACTCATTCTGCCTGGCATGCCATGCCCAGCCATGACTCTCCAAGCTACCACAGCTCTGCACTCTGCTAACACCCATCCAGCGCTGCCCATTGAGAGACTCAGCCCAGCCTCATTCTGCCCCTCCTGCCCAGCACCAGTTTTGATTGAGTTTAAATTTTCTGCAAGTCCAGGGCATTCCTTGCACCCCGGCCCTGCATGCTCAGTCCTTCCCCAGGCACCCTGGCAGAAGGGGGTCACTGCCAGGCTCCAGAACTGGGATAGCCATCCAGGGCATGCTGCTGGTGGGGGTCACGGCTGGGCTTTAACTGGGCTGGCTCCACACCCGGCAGCAATGGAGAGAAGCAGCTCCAAAGCAACGGAGGTAGGAAGCCTCCCTGTGTGCTGCAGCTGGCTGCTTCACAGTAGTTTTGACAGCATATCCTTTGCATGTACTTCTCTGGCTAAATGTAATTCCAAAATATACATTTACATGCAATTATCCATTTATGAAGTGCTAATAAGTCAAAGAAATTTACTTAGATGCAATCTGCTCGCCAGACCTTGTCCTCACAGGACCCAAGCACAAACCTCCAAGATCAGTGCAATAGTCAGTGCAGCCACCTCCAAGACGCAAAATCATTCCCACATCTTCCCATTAACTCAGCTTCTGCCCATTAAATATTAAAGAACCTCAAGCCTGGACACAGCTCTTTTTACAGAGGTCAAGTAAATCTTTCATCTCTTCCCACCTTCATCCTCCTGCTCCCATCAGCAGAGGAGCATCACATGCTCTTTCATGTGAGTTCTGACTGCACACACACTGACTCCCAGTAATTGCTGTACATGGCTCCTCCGTTCCACAGAGACATGATTATTTTGGTGCTATTTTTGCTTTATAAGGCTAAAAGAAGAGGTGACTCTGCCTGAAGGAGGGGCGCTTTTACTGATTTTTGGTTTAACACTGTGGTTTCTCAGTACACCCCATCAATACCAATAACCGGAGCACAAAGGCTGAGGAGCTGCCAGCAGGCAAAGGGCTGGTGGGACATCACCCCATCTGTTTCTTCCTCAGAGGAGGAGGAAGGGCCCCACGAGTCCCCATCCCACTTTCCCACCTCCAGCATCCCCAGTACAAGGACTTTACAAGGCCAAGAGGCTCAAGGGTCTCTGCCTGCATTCTTGGGGACCCCTGCACTTGCTGGGCTGCTGAGAGAGGCAAACAAACCCACCTGGCTGGCTCACCTGGCCAGAACTGCTGTTTGGCATGAAAAGATCCTTTGCATGCTGATGTCTTCCTCCAGGGTGACCTTCCCACCTGGGAAGCAGCTTAGCTGCCATCTGGCTCAGGTCTTCCCTCCCCGGCAGCACAACCTGACCTCAAACACCCCATGTCTGAGTAGGACTGCATGGAGCTATGCCCCCAGGAGAGCCAAGGGGACCCCAGGAACCTGGAGACACTTCCAGCTCCCTCCAGCAGTACCAGCACCTGCTTCCACCCCGGGGACGTACACTCCCCAAAACAGTGAGCAGAATATCCCCAAGCCTTCTCCCAGGCTCTTCATCCCCCCCACAGACTGCCTTTGGGCAGGAGCATATCTCAGCTCCCCAGAGCAGCCCCTGGCTCCCCACGGCAGCCAGAGGCTCAGCTTCCTCCTGCCACAGGACAGTGGGTTCCAGAGCCAGGGTTGGCCCGTGGCCAGGACTCTCAAACCCGAGTGGTGGGACAGGGCTCAGCAGCTCCTGGCTGGGCGCCGGCGCTCTCAGGCTCCTCTGCCCGGCAGGCACGGGCATGGCACGGCTCCCTGGGGCAGAGCCAGACCCAAGCTCTCCAGAGCTTCCCGGGCGTTTCCCTGAGGCCGAGCTGTGTGGCTGCTTGGCAGCAGCTGCCCGGGAATGCTGGGGCCCTGTGCGACACCTTCCCTGGCCGCCTGCAGCCCTGGCACCAGAGGGGTCAGCTGAGCCCAGCCGCGGTGCCAGGGCTCCCCACGCAGCCCCTCGCCGACACTCCCACTCTGCAGCGCCTGCTCACGCTCTCCAGAGCCCCAGACACATCCACGGTTACCATAGGAACCAACGAAACCCGAACTGGAGAAAAAAAACGAGAGACAGGCAGAGGGAAAACTGCTTTGATGCCCCAGTGCCACCTGCGTGGGCGGGTTTATCCCGACCCCGCGTGGGCGAGTATATCCCTGCGGAGGGCAGGCAGGGCTCGCCAGCCCTCCCCTGCCGCGCTCCGTCCCTCGAACGCCGGCTCCGAGGGGCCGCCGGCGGCAGCGAGCGCGGGGTTGGTGTCTGCGGCAGCACGAAGCTCCAGGGCATGCGGAAACCAGCTCCCATCTTCGGTACTAACTCACAAAGGGAAAGAAAACTTCCGATGCCTGGCGCCTCTGGGTTAAACCGGGACACTCCGACAGAGGCTGCAGCAGTGACAAGAGGGCGCTAAAAACCCAGAAGTTTGGGTCTCTCATACATTTATAATTTTAAAAGCTTTTACAAATACAAAACATGGCTCTGTCTGAGCCCCAGTTACAGAACCACTTAATGAAGCGCCTACCCACAGACCAGAAGCACCACAGGGTTGTGGGAAGCATTAGCTGCAAACAGCAGTGAATGCCCATCAAAAGCACCAAGGAAACTCCCTCCTCTGGCCAGGGCAGGAAAGGTGGGGATAGAGAGAGAAACGTGGCCCCAGACCCTCACCCTGCACGGGCAGGAGCATGGCAGCGTGCCCACAGCACTGGCAGAGCATTCCAAGCATTTGCTGTCTGGCACAGTGGAGAGAGGAGGGTACAGGGGGGTTCTGCTGCAGAACTGCAGCAACAGCCTTCGAGAAAAATCAGGGCACAGTGCACAGCAGAGTGCAAGGAACAGCTCAGTCCTTCTCAGCTCCGCTGGAAAAGGAAGTCTGCAGAGAATTCCCTCCACTCCCCAAAGTGGTAAACATTGATTTAAACTTCTCATTAGTTCAGCACAACCTGAGCAATGAGCGCAGCACCAGCGATTCTGCCGTGCCATTTACAACGGGCATTTGCCGGCTCGTTCAGGCAGCGGCTCCCTCAGGCTTTCCGGATACTTTTCCATTAATGAATAATTTGCACAATGATTATAGAGGGAAACCGCATGAGCCATCACCCTGTGCACAGCCTGGAGCCCAGGGGAGGCTTGGCCAGAGCATTTCTGTATCAGCACAGGGTGTAGCTGCACGTGTGCTCACGGTGGGGAACCCCCGACCCAGGGAGCTTGTCCGGAATGCCGGAGAGGGGAGGATACACTGCAGTGGGAGAGGAGGGAGCAGTACCCAGGATGTGCAGCCGGGGGGACAAAGCTGGTGGGAACAGGAGGGAGGTCCCAGACAGCCACGAGTGCTGGGGGAGCAGAGAGCATCGGTGCCACCACTCCCACACCTTCACCACCTTCTCCTCCCCATCAGCCGAGGACTTATCCTAGCAGGGATGGTGACCTCACACAACTCACTCCATGAGCACAGGACCTGGCCCAGCAAGCAACTTGCCAGAGCCACACAACCCACACCACCCACCAGTGTCCAGCAAGTCCGTGGCAAATCCAAGATGGACCCACCAAGCAACATTGCCAGCCACAGACCTTCGTGAATCCCAGTAACATCTCCACCCCTTCCAGAGCAGCACCCAGAGCCCCTCAGCAGCACAGGAGAGGAGCTGGGTCACAGGCACCCACGGTTCCACTGACACACACCACCTCTCCAGATTGAAAAACAAAATACAAAACCTCCAGACTTCACTGGATTTACATCCAGAAGCTCAGTGCCAGCCTGACCTGCTGATTCCCCTGTAACCTCTGTTACCCCCAAGGCAGAGCTGGTGCCCTGTGAGTTGTCCCACGCCCACCTCAGCCCACTGATCACTGATCACCTCGATCAGTAATCACGCCACCGTGTTTGTTGTAATCTCCCAGTGCCTGATTCACTTCAGTCTTTCAGGAGAACAGACTGTGGGACATGCATGAACACATGTCCTGGAGTGGGCGGACATGGCTGGACTCCACTGCACCAGCTGGAGCCCAGCTCCCAGGAAAGCATCCTCCACACACCGAGCCAGCTCCCAGCACCACGCATCCCACGGGAAATCACCACGCGAGAGAAGAGCCAGGTACTCACTTGATCTTCAGGCTGGCCAGCATTGTCTTGTCGATCCTGGGGAGAGAGCAGAGGAGGACATTACTGCAGGCACAGGGGCTCCAGATGTAGCTGGGAGGGGGTTGGGTACTGGGGGCTGCTGCCAAACACGACCTCAGCACGTCCTTTGGAGGTGCCAGCGCTCCGGCTGACACGACGATCATCACAGACAGACTTCATCAGAAAACAAAATCAACCAAGATTTAACCCAAAATGAAGCCTTGCAGCAGGCAAGAAAAAAATCCCCCTAGTTTTTTCCTGCTGCAGAACTGCTGCCTCCCAATCTGGAATGGCAGAGCTGAGCTGGGCAGCAGAGGAGGGCATTGCCTGTGTCCCAGCTCTCTCCAAAGCACAGCTGCCACAAACCATGTATTTGCAGATAATGGACCTCTGACAGCCGTGACATGCTGGGAAGATCCCACCGAATCCCACATATTGCAACCTGGCTCCAGGCAGATAAAACAAAACAAGTGCAGCCCCGTGGCTCCCAGCCCTAGCTGGCTCATGTGGAACCGGGAGCCCCAGTTGCTTCACTCATTTCCCTGGCACTGGTAATGAGGGCTCGTCTCCTCAGAATCATTGTGGTTACAGTCATATTAATATTAATTAATGAAAATCATAGTAATGTCTTAAAATGCAGAACAGTATCTTTTGGCAGTCACTGAATATGCTCTGTTATCTGCCACATGGAATTAATTCCACATTTCAAAAAAAGACCAAATAGCAAAATAACACCCCCAACACCCTCTTGGTTTTTACTGTGATCACAGAGAACACAGCATGGCCACAGAAATAGAGTTCCTCCCCACTTGCAGCTTTACCTTCTCCACCCCGAGGCTGGGCTCCACTGTCAGGAGGGTGGCACAGGGGGCCAGGTCCCCCGCACTGGGTGCCACAGGCTGAGCCTGGCAGGCACTGAGGCACGGGTACCATCACCTTCCCAAGTCCCTCTGTTGCAGCAACCTCACCCACATAAAACCCCATGGCCACAGGAGCTCTGTTCCAAGCATTTCCCCAAACATCAGCTTCCATGCTCTGCTCTGGAGAGCCAGCACACTGCTGCTTCTAAAGATAGATCTAGGGCACCTGCTATTGTGACTTAATACCTTACAAGCCTGCCCAGACCTTGTTGATCATTAAATCATGTTGAACATCAAGCATGCTGGGGAGCAGGGCTGTTTCCAAACGCAGTGGCAGAGGCAAGGCAGCTCAGGGACAGTGGGTGGCTGGGGCAGCTCCCATGGGACCTGTCCCTGAGTAGGGGCTGTGCGAATGGCTCCATCCGGAACCACGGGAAGAAAAAATAGTTGTTGTTGATTAACCTCTTAGAGTGAGAAAGGGAGAAAAAGAAACAACAACAACAACAACAAAAGCCACACAGGAAATGAACTCCCATGTTTAGGAAACCGCAGTTGCAGTGTGACTGTGAGAGCCGTTTGTCTGCCCTGCCCAGCTCTGCTCCAAAGGCGGCAAAATGAAACTCCCCACGCCCCACAGCCCTGGGGCTCCTCGGCCCTGGGCAGCACCAGCTCCGGGGCAGCTCTCACAAGGGCCTTGCACATCATGTGCATCCCCACAGCCAAACTGGGGGCACCACATCCGCCCCCTGAGGCGAGCACACTGCTCCGGGACCTCGCTGGCAGCAGATGCAGCTGGTGAAGAGGAAAAAAATAGCAATTTCCAGCCCAGCAGAGGCTGGAAATAGCGAGTGCAGCCACAGCAGGAGGCCGCTGGGTGTGCCCAGGCACCTCACACGCAGCCCCACAGGAAGGGTGGGTCGGTCGGGACCGTGAGAAGATGCAGGTGCAGGTACGGGGCTGTGGCCGGTCCCTTCTTTTCCAGTGAACGCCCAGGGAAGGGCTCTGCCGGCAGCGCGCTGGGCTTCCCAGGCAGCGCCTTCCCCAGGGACCCGGGGAGAAGCGCACCGACCCTCTGGGAGCAGCCCCCACCCCACAGCTCCCGGAGGATGGGGCTCCCCCAGCGCTCTCACCATGCAGACGCTGGCGTGGTGTCTAAGGGAAAGCCCGTGTCCTGTTCACCCACCCCAGCTGCAGCGCTGGCACAGCCCCCAACAGCCACCGCAGACCCCCCAGCACCTGGCAGACCCCGTTTTCCTGAGTGACTCTCTGGCTCGTGGTTTTCTCTCCCCTGCAACTGCCAAAGCACAGCTAGAAAAAACAGAGCCAATCCCAGCTGGCCCCGAATGCCCTGCCAAGGAGGGTCACGGCTCTGCTCCACCGCATCGGGAAGCTCCTGGGATGCCCCTGGGCAGTCAGGGCCCCACAGCCACTGCTCACAACAGCGGCCGTGGGGCAGAGCTGTCCAACAACGGCGATTTGGCCACCGCAAAAGGAGCCCACACATCACAAAACTTATTTGTGCACAGTCTGTCCAAGTGCTCCCTTCCCCTTTGTACGTAAAGAAAACCCAGTCCAGCCAAGGCGGCTCTCTTGGCCTCAGCGAGGCGTGCGCTCCATCCCAGGGGACCCCGCCGAAAGCCTCGACACGCCAGCTGCCGTCCCGCAGCCCCCACAGTTACTCAGCATTTCCCCCAGCCGGTCTCAGGCACTCCCAGTCCACGGTGCCGCATTCCCCTCAAAGCCCCGGGGCTGCCGCTGCCCTGTGCCAGCCCCGCGGAACGGGCAGGGGCAGAGCAGCCTTTGCCCCAAGCACCAAACACCACCACAACCGTCACAGGCTTGGAAGAGGCATGAAACACCTCGGAGAGGAGACCTGAAGAGAGGGCAGAGTGAGAACGGTGTCGTTTCCCGAAGCTGTTCCCATACCACAACACTTCCGAGAGGGAAGAGTCAGGGGCTGCACTCGGGGTGCAGGCAGCAGCCGTGGTGCTCTGCTGAGGACAGACAAGGAAGAGACGGCTCATGGAAGTGCCAGTGGTGCTGGGAACCTGCCCTGGACAAGGAGGGAGCTTGCTGCGCACCCCGAGGTGCCCAAGGTGGCTGCAAGCGTGGCTGAGTGCAGGAGGAGCAGGCAGCAGGGAAAGCAGCCAGAGAAAGGGGCAGGGGCAGGCACTTGCAGATAACGTGCCCACAGGGGCTCACCACGAGCCCTCAGGGAGGTGCCCTCACTGCCCATCACCCGCAGAGCTCACGAGGTTTTGCTGGGCTGCAGTCGTGCCAGGCCTCCTGCGGGCACAGGGCAAGAGGGTCCCTGCCGAGGGCCGCACCCTGCGGCGGGCACGGGCCGGAGGGGAGGGCTCTGCGGCGGGGGCACCGCGCCACAGCGCCTGGGGGCGNGGAGGGAAGGGGAAGGCACCCACCAGCCGTAGCCGCCGAAGGAGACGCTGCGCTTCCTCTGGAACATGTTGGTGGCTCGGTGCTGCCAGGGCGCTGCGGCCGCGGGGACAGCGCTGAAGGGACAGCGCTGATGGGACAGCAGCAGCCGTGTGGGGACAGCCAGAGCGGCGCTTTCTGCCGGAGTCGGGGCGCTGTGCCGGGGCGGGGGGACCCCAGCACGTCCCGGTCAGCCGCCCCCAGCGCAGCAGCGCATGCACACGCGCACACACAAACACCACAAAAAAAGTCATTTCCTTTTCTTTTCGTGGCCACAGGCTTTTCGCAACCTCACGCTGCAAATATCGTATTTCTCCTAATGGCAGGACCACCAGCAGTGCCGCGTGGGCAGCGGGGCCGAGCCACGGACACCGTGTAGCCCACAAACGTGGTGCCCTGCGGCTGCCCCAGCCACTAAGGCCCGATCCAGAGGGTCACTGGAGCAGCGTGGTGGTGTGCCTCCTCCTCTCTGTCCCCAAAACGGTAGGGCTGCAGTCGCAGCACCGGGCTGGCTCCCTGGTAGGGGAACATCCATCCACCCCTCCAGCGCCCCTCGGGGAACATCCCACTAAAGGCATCAAACCTCAGTAAGCAAAAACCCCATCACTTCACCTCTCAGAGCAAACAGATCCCACCATCCCAGAGCCCAGCAAGGCGTCTCCCACTAGCTCCCATGCAGCTGCTTGTGGCACAGAGGTTTTTCACCCTCTAGTTCCCCAGCAGCTCTGTAAGGCTGAAGTGCCATCTGCAGCCTGACCACCACCCAAACTCCCGTGTCCTTTAACAGCCAGGCTTCAGAAATCCCATGGAAATGGAAATGCTGACATCTAGCTGGGTATGAGCTCCCAGCCATCACAAATCCCAAGAAAACTGATGATGCTTTGGGCATTGTAGGGCACAAAAGAGCCATGGGGAGGTAAGCCTGGTTGCAGGGGTGGGCATGGTGCCCGGAGCCTGAGTGTGGTGCCCAGGGGCTGTACCTGGTGCCCAGGTGTCCTCACACCTTTCACCTCCCCAAACCAACCACCAGCGCCCATCTGCACCCACTCAGAGCTGGGCTACGCCAGGGGATCACCCTTGGCGTGTCCAGGTGAGGAGGAAGAGTGGGAACTCGAGCCCCCTGGCAGTGCAGAGCAGGGGGAGCTGGGCTCTGCTGGGGCCACAGCACAGCCCCAGAGTAGAGCCGCAGCCAGGGCGGGACAAGCTGCTCAGCCACGCAGCCTCTGCCATGCCCACGGGATCCAGGAGCCCATGTCCCAGAGCCACTGCAGCTCAAAGGCCAGAAAGAGCCTCTGACTGCCAGAGAAAGTAGCCAGAGAGGTCCAAAGGGTCCAGCCAGATCACTCACCTCCTACCCCAGTGATCCAAGCCAACGCCTGGTGCAGGCTCACAGCATCCCCTTGCCCTGGCACTCCACGCAGTGCTGGCTCCTGGGTCAGAGGAAGCTCTAGCCCAGCGTTCTCATCCAAGCACCCAAAAGCTTTAAATTGAGAGACATTTGAATTCTGTCTAATGTGTGAAAGAAAGGAGTGGGGGGAGAGAGGGTATAGGGAGCTGAAGAGAGAAATCACTCAACTCCACAGAAAAAACTTGGACTGAAATCCAGCTATTTCAACTCCTACTTTTCTGCCCACAGCCTTAAAGGGATGGAACGATGGAAATTCTTTGAATTTTGGAGCTCTTAGGGACATTATTAAAAAAAATATACTGCAGGCTTTGAAGCAATAATTCAGGTACTACAAAATCTCTGGAGCAGCCATTTGCTTGGAGCACGTTTGTTCCTGGCCTGCATGATCTGTGTCAAAGCTCTGCATCAACAGCAGTGTGACGTTATCCTCTCGCTTCATCCTCCCCCAGGTCATGTCTTCCTTACACTCCTCCCTGTTGATTTCTGCCCAGCTCCACCGAGCTGCTCACAATTAACATGTCTGAAAATAAAACCTTTGGGTATAGCCAGGCTCTGCCACACCTTGGGATGAGACTCAGTGTGGCCCTGCGTGCAGAGGTGTGGGACAGGAGGGGATAGTGGCTGTGGGAGGCATTGACCTTAGCTGGTACCACACCAGGAACAACCTGGAGAGTCCCAGAGAAATGAGTGGCCTTAGACCTTCCCCCTCGCAGCACCATCAACTGCATCTCGTTCTGCTGCTTCGGTCCCGGGTGAACTCGCAACTGCCAGAGGTGACGGGGAAGCAGGAGGGGTAACAGGGACTGGCACAGCAAGGCAGGACCTGACTCCCCTCTGCCGGGAGGCCACCTCAGCCAGCAGGTCCCACAGCTCTTGCTCACGTCGTGCTGAAGCACAGAGTGACCCCACACCCGCCCCAGGATTTCAGAGCACAAGAGGGCGGGACCCTGGGATGGCCACAGAAAAACATCTCCGTTTCCTGCAGTCCAGGAGGGTGTGGGGCAGCCCCTGCACAAGCCCCCCTCACCCTGCTCCAGCACCCAGGGATACCCTGGCTGGCAGTGGTGGAAGCGGAGCTCTTCCTGCTCCCCATCCCCACACAACTGACAGCCCCCCTGGGCCGGCCACATCTGCCACCACAGATCCAGGTGACAAACTGCATTTGAACCAGGAAAGGTAAAAATACACCAAGGACCCAGCCTCAGCTCCCCCAAGGCCACCAGCCTTCCTTGCACCCAGGTACCACACCACAGCCTGCCCAGCACCATCAGGGTGCAGGGGCGTGCCTCCAGAAATAGTCTCTGCAATGACATTTTCTCACTTCCCTTCTTCCCCGTGAGGTATTTCACACAGGCTCAAAAACAAAAAGGAAAAAACCTTCCTGCTTTCAGAGCAGGCACAGGCAAATCATAACCAAGCAGCCAAAATTAGGGAACAAAACCCTGGGGGAGGACGACTCCTCAGTACCATCTGCACCAGTCTAAATTAACATCTCCCGGGGGCCTCTGCCAGAACCAGGATCCCATTGCTCTGACCCAACCTGGTGAGCAGCCCCTGCCTTCTGGGAATAGTGCCACACTGCTGGTGACACCTCAGACCAGGATTGTGCCCAGCAAGGGCAGCATAATTCTTCCTTTTCTTACTGGGGTAAGAGGCTGATTGCATCATTAGTGCTTTAATATTGCCTGTGGCACTCTGAGGCATTCAGCTTCCTATTATGATTCTAAAGAAGGTTGTGGGCACCTAGAAATATTAGATTTTGTCCTGACAGGAAGAACATGCCGTGCACATCGTCATCTTGACCTACAGAGCAAAGGAAAACAGTGTCCAAATTACCTCTGATTCAGTTCATGGAATATTTTAAGCACTATTTTCTCCCCTTTATGGTACTGCTGAAGTGAAAAGAGAAACTCAATGTCTTAAATGCAGCTGCCCACAAACCCCAGCTTGCTCTCAGGGGTGGCTCTTCACTGCTCAGCAGCTTCAGACCAGAAGGACTGAGAGGGCTCCCTTGGCCACCACTCCAGGGAGGGGAGGCCGTGTGCCACCCAAGAGGAGAGCTTCAGACAAAGGGCAGGAAAGCCAGAGACCTTCCCGAGCCCCAGGCTGAGAGCAGCTCAAGCTGTGAGAAACCACTGATGGCTCATGGACTCATCCCCATGTCCAAAGTGATCTGACCACTCCTGCTCATTTCTGTGGAAATGGCTGAAAAACAGATCCTGGAGGAAGCCACCATGCCACCTGCAAAGCCTTGCTTCTCAGGCAGTTGGCACTGAGGGATACTTACACACAGGTATGGCAGCACCAGCTTTCCCAGCGTCCCAGGAAGCGCCCAGCAAGAGGATAAAAACCCAGGAAACCAACAGGTGCTGGCTGACAACCTGCCCTGTGCTGGCCAGGTGCCTGTGCCTCCCCAAAACCCCATCTCCCACCATCACATGACCCAGCTCTTCGCTGCAGAGGGACAGAGGTCATGTCTCATCCCAGCCCTGTATGTGGAAACTCGTCACACAGGCTCCCAGGCTCATTGAATTCTTAGTGAATTTAATGTACAGAGTTGCTTGTTTTCTGAAGTCCACCCATTTTAGAGCCCTGCCTTGCTAACAAGGGCATGAAATTCCTCTCTCATGAAAAGGCATGAAAAGGCTCTCTCTAGGAAAAGCCTGTTCCAGCACACAGAATTTCTGTGCCTGTTTTCTCCACCTCTTCCAACCACCCCCTTCCCATGCCAGTGGAGCCTGAGGGAGGATGCTTCCTCAGGGAGGATGCTGGATCCTCATGCACTCTTCCTCCCCAGGATCCAGCAGGAAGGCTGCTCTGTGCATCCACACAGTGCACACGTGGGTGCCTTGTGCAGATGCTCCAGAGATGGGGCAGGCACCGCTGGCCCCACCGTGCTCCCCTCTGTGCATGGCACCCTCCCTGCTGCAGCCAGAGGAGCAGCTGCCATGCCAGCACCAGGTCCCCGGGCACTGTCACCATGGCTACCTGCACATCCACTGCACATCCCACACCACTGCAGGACGAGCAGGACCTCACCGCCCGTTTGCCCAGGCAGTGCAGGGGCTGGTGGAGGGAGGGCACATTGGGGCAAACCTCCCACAAAAACCTGTCCCAGTGGCAGGCTGGCACTGGCAGCCACAGCAGGAACCAGAGAGTGTTTGGCCCAATTCACACAACAAACACGGAGCGGGGGGGTGGCTGCAGCCAAGGAAGAAATTGTGGAGAGACAGAAAAAGAACAGCTTAAACTGAAAACCAGGGCTGGGAAAATGTGGGGGCGGGATGAAAGCATGGGAATGAGAGAGACCTGAACATGCTTTGGCTGGAAATTAGGAGGTTTCTAATCCTCAGTACAATCAATCTCTAGAACAGTTTCCTACAAACGGAAAGAAAGGAACCAAAAAAAACCCAACCCCCTAATTGAGATTCAGAATGTTTATGAAGATGTTACACAAGGTGGTAAAGTCTAGTGGAAGGTGTCCCTGCCTTTAGGAGGGGGTTTGGAGCTGGATGACCTTTACAGTCCCTTCAACCCGAGCCATTCTGTGATTCTGTGATGCCTGCAGCAGCAGGGCGCTGGGCTCGCTGACCCAGCACGTCCTGGCACCTTCCCCTGACAAGGGCTGCTCCTCTCAGACACCCCTGCCCTGCACCCCAGCCCAAGCAGCAGATGGGAATCAGTGGCTCCCCGAGGCTGAGCTGCGCTGGCACAAGGTCAGACCTCAGCAGCCAGGGCTCAGGTTTGAGGCCAAACCCCTGCGTGGACACTCTGAATGTTGCAAACAAGGCACATGGGGCTTGGACTTGAGCTTTTCCAAATCCTGCTATCTCTTGCCAACATCACCTGTATTTTTCGACCATTTTGGGTGGATTTGGCAAGAGCTGGGCTGAAATCAAATCAGTCAAGAAAAAGTCTTTCTGGCATCCAGCTTGGAGGCAGATGTTAACTCCAAGCAGGGATTCATCTACCCCCACAAAACTGCAAAACTGTCTGTGGAGAGCGAGCTGTTTTTAGCTCCTGGAAAAAATGTCTCTCCTCCTGTTGCTGCTGAAGTCCTGTTCCTGTTTCCACAGCAGCAGCAGCTACCAACCACCAGAGCATCTGACCAGGTACACAACAGGCAGCAGCAGCAGCAGAGGGCCTCTCTGAGCAGCCCTCAGGACCCCGCTACCATGCAGATATGCTTAGGGATGAAGGGAAGGAAGGATGATAAAACAAACAAGCAAAGAAAAAGGCATTTTGGCTGCTATGGTTATCGTCCCTAGTGGGAGGAACCGGCAGCAGAGGGAGAACACAGTATCTGTGAAACGTGGTGAGTGCAAGCGCGAGCCTGCTGCCTGCAATCACACTGCATGTCGGATCTGAATTTAAACTCTTTGGCGTGATTCCAACCCTCAATAAATCGTGCCTTGTAGACAGATATTATGTCCCTTCAGCTTCTAAAACAACAAGCAGTCTTAGACAAAACAGCAGAGCCTAGAGCGTGCAGGAAAAGGCAGAACCTGTCAGGATCCATCTCACACCCCACATTCACCGGGATGCAAGCAACATCTCACACGGCCCTCACAGGCTCCGTGCAGCTCCACGCCAGGCACACCGGTGCTCTGCCTGTAGGAACGAGCAGGATGAAAGGAAATGCTCAGCCTGGTGAGCAGACATTGCGCCGCTTCCCTGTCAGGGATGAGCTGCAGCCTCGCACAGGGGCAGTGGTGGGGAGGATCACCCCGGCAGGCTGGCGTGGGGCACACAGGGAGGCTCGGACGTCCCTTTTCTGTGCAAACGCCTGGGGCTCCCCAGCCAAGGAGGTGCCTGGGGGAAGCAGGGCAAAGCCCCCCGCATGCCAGCAGACCCCACCACCCCGACCCCCAGCGACAGCGGCAGACCCCCGCACGGGCTGCTGGAAATCGCCTTCTCGAATGCTCAATATTTAAAAGCGATGCTGGCAACCACTTCACCGTCCTCCCACACGCGGGTCCCGGTCCACTGTCCCCAGTCCTAAGCCTCCGTACAGCCCCCGGTTCCCGGCCCCAAGCCCCTGCCCTGGCCCCGCGGCACACGGAGAAGCCGAGAGCCGCGAAGGCGCCTCCGCCGCGGGGCTCCCCGGCCAGGAGCGCGT
>VYXF01012177.1:306411-365087 GCA_013397295.1 Polioptila caerulea | reverse complement strand
GCGGGGGGGGAGCGGAGCTCGCTCCGGGCGCCGCGCGGTGCTGCCCGCGGGCGGACACGCGTGTCCCGGGGCCAGTGGGCAGCGCGGGGCTGGCTCCTCCTGGAAGTTCGGGCTGCGGGCGCACTGGCACGTTGGAAAATACTCAGAAGCAAGTGCTTTCCTGGAAAGGGCAGAGGCTTGTTCGGCATCTCCGCTGGAAGTTGCAGATTTAACTAGTTATTTGCTGGCTGTTTTTGTTCTGTGTTGGAGCCTGAGCGGCTCAGGCCATGGCCAGCGTGCAGCTCCATGTCCTCACTGTTCTTAGTGCCAGCTCCCGAGTGGCACCGACCCTGAGATGCTTCCCCCTGCCCTGGGTTTGGTCAGTTTGGTGTTTGTATCTTCAAGAACTCAGAAGCCTGAGCACCTATCTCAGCCTCAGCTCTTTTCTCTGGTCTCTAAAGTACAAGCAAAAGGTGTAGAAGCAGCGTGGCTTGTGGCTGGCCTTCGTCCTGAGGCACGTGAATCCCCTGGCTGACCCACACGTCACTTCCATCCCCCGCTGTTTTTATGGTATTGAGGTGGATTTTTGAAGTTTGTCACCCAAAGCAAAGTTCACTGGCATTTGGTAGTGGAGCTGGTTGGTTGCAGTTCAGGAGTGGGAAGCTCAGTGCTGGTAGCCTCCCCCTCACCCGTGTGCTGGATTTTGAAGCAAGCATCACACCTGCAGTGCCAGCAACTGGGTTAAAAAGTTATGCATTGTAATCCCTGCCTCTCCAGCCACAACTGATTGCTGAGGGAGGATGGAAGGTGGAAAAATCCTTCCGGTGTGTTTCTGCACTGTGTGATTCCTCACGTGGGGTCTGGGCAGGAGCAGAAGAAGGTCTGGGCTGTTCCGTGGGAGCAGGGTCAGCCTGGCCACCTTGGCACCAGCCTCCCGGGCTCTGGTGTTCCCAGCACTGTGTGAGACCTGCAGAGCACCCGTGTGGGCAGGCACTGGCTGTGTCTGGGGGCTGCTCTCAGCACCTGGAGCCGTGGGCAGGCTGTGAGTGGGCTCCTTGCTGCACAAACCCACCCCTGAGTTGTGCCAGGCACCCAGGATCGGTGCTGGGCTCTGTGCCAGGCAAGAGGGCTGGTGGCTGCTGCTCTCTTCCTCCAGCCTAGAAACTGTTGAGACTACTGTGTCCTTCTGAGTGCAGAAACACAAAAGCATGGACAGCTGGAGTTCCATAATGATTTCTGATGGGCGCAGTTTTGGGTTAAGTTACCTTTCCTATCAGCTGGTGAAATTAAAGACAGCCATTGTGTGCAGCATTTCTTGGATTATTTTTATTCCTACAGTCTTCACTGCCTTAGAACAAGTTTCTCACGTGCAAGTTTAGCAGTGCTTCTAGCTACCATAAAACGCCTTTCAAGCTTGCCCTGTTTTCTCCTAGCTCAGTCCCTCCGTGCCCGAGCTCCCCAGGCCGCCCTGCTTTCAGACACATCTTCCATTTGAGCAGCAGAGAATGCAGGTGTTAATGGAAAACTGCTGTGGAGGCAAGTGTAGCTGTGCATTAGCAACAAGGTCAGAAGGCTGATTCGTAATCTGGGGATCTGCTATCGCTGTCTGTTGCCCAACCTTGGATGGTCACTGCTGTTTTGGAAAGGACTGAATCGCTGGCCGTCGGGGTTTTTACATGCAGCTCTGACAGGCTTGGGGGGGACAGTCGAAGGAAAGTTGTGTAAGAGAAATCTGATCACTGCTACAAGGTTAAGAAGAGAAAAGGAGTGTGATAACACCGCATCTGTATGGCAAGATGAAGGATGGGAACCCGAGGGGATCATGTTCGGGGCGGTTCTGCTGGTGGGGTAAGAGCTCAGCTCCCACTGGAAGCTCTCTGCTCTGCCTGAGCAGCCTTGCTCCTGGGTTTCCCAGCTGAAAAGTAGAAGTAGGTCAGGAACACGCACTGAGATAAATCCACCTGCAGACTCAGAACTGCCTCGTGCACAGTGAAACCAGCACCGTGTTGCAGAGTCCTGTGTTTACCTTCATCGTCTGTACATGACTAAACTTGGCAGCACACCCCTCTCCTGGCACAGCTTCCCAGCACTTGCTTTACTTTCCTGCATTGTGCCCCATTGGTTGTGCTGGAAAGTTGTTATTTCTAGAAGCTTTACGGGACTGAAGTTCATGCATTTTTTTATTTGCATTTGAGAAGCAATGCCAGTCCTTGGGGCAGTGCTTGGACAGTGTGCCAAGATGAAAACCAGCGCGTGTTTCCTCCTGTGGTGGCAGTGGCTGTCACTTTTGGCAGTAGGTCAGGTTTTTGCCATAGTAGCAAGGCTGTCTCAGGATTAGCTTTTGGTTGGCATGTTTTTCTAAAGAAGCATTTCCTTAGTTTGTCTTTCACTTTAAAGAGAAAGTCTCTACTACAATCTGTTGAAGAGGCTGCAGGCTCAGAGAAGTTGTACATAGTTATGTCCAATGATATAAAACTGCAGGATCATGAATCTTGCCCAGAGCTCCAGCAGGTCGGATTAGCCTGAGACCAGCCCTGCTTCCCAGGCTCCCCACTAGCCAGCCTCCTGCCCTTGGGGCTGGATGAGACTGGCAATGGTAATGTGGATCCTGCTTCTAGCAAGCTGTGCCATGCCGAGTACATTGTGTGCTCTGTCTTTGCTGTTGGTGTCCCTGGAGCCTGCAAGGTCTCCACAACCTGGAGGCTGAGCTGCAGGTTGGGCTGTGGTGCCAGCTGGGGTCAGGCACTGTGCGAGCTGGGGTGGGATCGCTCCGTGTCCCTGGCAGAGCGGTTCCCATGGACGGGCAGGTTCCCTGGGCTGCAGGGAGCAGCTGCCCCGGCCTGTCCCAGAGCTGTGAGTGGCTCGGGGTGGCTGTGGGCTGGTGGCCAGGCAGAGGCTGCAGGCAAAGAGACACGGCTGTGCCACAGGGCACGGGAAGGCAGCGGGAGCTGCTGAGGACATCACAGCTGTCAGATCTCCCCTGCAAACCCTACCCAGAGAACAACAGGTTAGTTCCCTGCTCCTGCTGTCCCAGTAGCTTTCTGAAACTAAGGTCTGTGCAAGAGTAAGGCACAGAGACTTGGAGAATTATTGGCTGGTTCTTGGTTTCTGTCTGAAATACAATTCCTTCCTTGAAAAGGAAAGGAACTCTCTTTTACTCATACTCTCTTGAAATTTGAGAAACATGCTCTTCCTGACACGGTTAATGTTTTTGTTGGTGCTGATCTTTGCACTATGCATTAGTCCTACTCTTTGTGCCTGATTTCTGTGATATTTGAATTGCGAGTTATTGTAGCAGGGTCACCCAGCCAGCCACTTTCAAGGCTAGGTTCCTGAAAAGTTTTGGCCAGATAGAAAGTTTACAGATGGGTTTAAATGTAGTTTCCAGATGTGGAGAGTGCAGGGTAGGTAACTCAGGGTGCCAGATGCAAAGCACAAGGCATTTCAGCACCTGTAAATGCCTGAGCCAGCAGCTGGGACACCCCCTGGATGTCCTGGGGCTTGCCCCTGCCCAGAGCACTGCAGGCTGCAGCCTCACCATGCTCTGCTCGCTCTCTGAGCCAGTCCCAGTGGTGTGAAGCTGCTGAGAAATAAATGGAGAGCTTGAACCTCTGCCCACAGATGTCTTAGAACCAATTTGAGTTAAATGATGGCAATAGAGCAGCTCTAATGTTTCATTGTGGGCTCTTATTAAGAGAAGTCCTTGTTGTACCTAAAGTGGGAAGTTCCTGGGAAGCTGTGGTTTCCGCAGGCGACGCAGAGAGAGGCACCTGCATGTCTCCCACCTTCCCTGATGGGATGTCCTGCAGAAATGTTTTCATTAGGGCCATCTCTGGAGCTAATGCCTATTCATTTAGTCAATTTATTTGGATTCATTAAACTATTTATTTAGTTTCATTTCCTATTCAGCTAAAATTTAATTTGCATTTGCTGTACTGACACCAGCCCTCACAGGTTAGAGTGAACACACACACACTGCTGTGAGCTTGCTTTGGCTGGAGGCAAAGAGACACAGCTCAGCTTCATGAGACCTGACCAGGTACTTCTAGGAGATTCTCGTGGTAAGGAGGGAGAGTTAAAGCTATCAGTACATCTGAAGTCCTTCAAAAATCACAAATCACAAGAAAAACACTATGCTCCTGTGATCTGGAAGTTGGTGCTGGCCCATGGGACTGAGGGTACCCAATGGAGAGGCTCCAGAGCTCCAAGGCCTGTCCTGTGCCAAAGGAGTGACTCCTGGATGATGCCACTGATGGAGGCCGAGCTGGAGGCGAGCAGTGGCCTGCTTGGCCACAGCCTCCCCGGGCCACCTGGTGCTTGGAGAGAGGCTCCAACTCCAAAATCCCTGTTTCAGTTGCTGTGATTTTCTTTAAGTAGCATAGAGAGAGGAGAGATGTTAGGGGATTGTGTGTGGTTTTGTGGCTTGTTTGTGTTTTAAATGGCAGAGCAGCGTGAGAGGAGAGAAAATTCGTCTAGAAACTACTTACTGGTTCACTGCCTGAATGCTTTGTGCTCGCCTGCTTAGTATGGATGGCTGTGCCGGGCCTGGGCGTGCCATAGTAACTGCCCTCGCCTTGTAATTCAATGCATCTCACTTGCTCAGGTTTGGCACAGCGCTCGTCCCAGGCTGTGCTGGTGTGGCACTCGAGATCGGGCTATTTATAACCGCCCCGGCCCCGCCGGCATCCCCCTGAGTGCCTGGGAACCCGTGTGAGCCCGGCTGTGCTGCAGCACGGCGGGACAGCGGAGCTGCAGCTGCGGGAGCTGCAGCTGCGGGAGCTGCGCCGCGCCTGGCAGGTGTCGTGGCAGCTGGGCACAGGGGCCAGGGCGTGCGGTGGATGAAGGTCCCCAGGCGGCACTTTGGGGAGACTGCTGCAAGCCCAGCACCCGATTCTGGTGAGCACACGGGACGTGGGATCCTGCGCAGAGGCAGCTGCTGGTCCCCCTGTGTCCTGCCACGCTAGGGCCAGGTCGGCGTTCTCTTTGGAGAAAGCATCTGACTGCGAGAAGGAGCGGAGGGCACGGGCTGCGCGTGGGAGTGTGCCTTGTGGGGACTCCAGTGTATGTGTGAAACACAGCTGACTGTTCTGATCCAGTGCTGCATGAGCCAGGCATGGGAAACAGCCTTTTTGCAAACTGCTGCAGGCAAGTCACCGATCTCCTCTTCCAGCCACGCAGCTCTGGCTCACCTGACGAGAGGTCGCCCCTCTTGCCAAAGTCTCCCCCAAGCTGCACTGTCTTCCCGGAGATGCCAGAAGCTGCCCAGTGTGCTGGGCTGTATCCAGACATCATCCCTAGTGAGGCAGTGACTGGAAGCCTGCAGAAGGGCACTGAAAACGTCCAAGACCTGTCTGAGACCAAGGACAAAGAAGGAATGGTGACAGTTTGTGATAAGAGCGGTTTGAGACCTGGCATTGGCACGGTTGGCCTGCTCCAGCGGACTGAGGCATCCCATGCAGTGACTGTCCTTCCAGCCGACCTTGGGGACAGGCCGGCAGGGCTGGTTGATCATGCTCAGTCACTTGAGGCCTGCCAGAGCTGTGTGAAACCTGAGGACCGAGGCTTAGCCCACAGATCGTGCCGCCGGGAGGAGCACGTGGCAGCAGCTGACGGCAGTGCGGGCCCTGGAGCGCATTCCGCTGGCCAGGGCCACGGCGAGGGGCGAGCGGCCTCGGACACCGCCTCGGTGGCTCCAGACAGTGTGCTGAAGTGCAGAGGTCCTGCTCCCTCCCCAGGGAGCCCTGGGACACCGTCCTCTGCTCTGCCATCAAGAGCAGAGAAAACCCTGCCAGCTCAAAGTGCACCTGTGCTGCCTGTTCCCCCTGGTGAGGTGTCACCTAAGGCTCAGGACGCAAGTGCTGGTTTTGTGACAGAGCCTACTGCCTGTCCCAGCAGAAGGTCAAGCTGTGATCCTGATTCCCAGACACAAGTTCTGCCCTCAAAGCAGCAGCAGCAGAAGAAGAAGAAGAAGAAAAAGAGGCTCCCTCTCCCAGGTGCTCAGTCCAGGGGCTCTGTCCTGCTGCATGGAGCCACCACACTGTATGCCCATCACAGGGGTGGGTGGCTGTGCCTGTGGGATGGGGCAGCACAAAGGGGAGGGGAGAGGAGCAGAGGTGATGATTTCGCTTCACGGGTGGAGGAAGATTGTGAGGTATCCCACCTGGGTGTGTATACCACAGAGGGACCTGTCTGTGCCTTGTCCATGTCAGCAAAGCAAACTTAAGGGCATTTTGCTTGTCTTTTTCTTAATTCATAAGGCAAATCCCTCTTTTGTTTGTGAGTGCAAACATAGTCCTTGTAAAGGATGGGGGCGGATCTGCCCGGCCCAGCCTGCCGCAGCTTGGGTGGGAGTGTGCAGCTCTGAGGGACCAGCACAGGGAGCCTTTGACTCCCTTCAGCTGCCTGCAGGTCGAGGACAGGCCTGAGCTGCAGGGGTGGAGCAGCTCCATCAGCTGTGCTGAGCATGGGGTGTTCCTTCTCTTCCTTCACGTGGTGTGTTATTGCAGTGCAGTGGGGACAGTGGGCCGCAGCCAGCTGGCTCCTCAAAATGGCACTGGAGCTGATAATAGGAAATGCATTC
Source organism: Polioptila caerulea (assembly GCA_013397295.1). Classification (NCBI taxonomy): domain Eukaryota; kingdom Metazoa; phylum Chordata; class Aves; order Passeriformes; family Certhiidae; genus Polioptila; species Polioptila caerulea. The sequence continues at coordinate 358,528 of VYXF01012177.1, read as the reverse complement.
CAAAAGTTGGTGCTGGAAAAGATAGAGGGTTTAATTCTTACTTTTGTCCCTCTAACAATTTCTCCAGTTACTAAATATGGGGAATGGAACTCCTCACTGACAGAGCAGTCCCTGCAGACCTGGCTAACTCCCAGCAATGTAATGTCGCTGACTTTTGGATCCAATAATCTTTGAAAGGGATTTGTGTCTGACTTTGGCTTGGAAGATTTGTTATTACCTAACTGTTCCCGGGATCTGTGCTGTCCATCGCTGTGCGCTTCCAGCGGGTTTTGGGTTCAGGTGTGTGCTGTCCCTCACTCTGGGATCTGAGCAGTTCTCCAGGTGCCTGCCACTGCCATAGCCTGGCTGTAAAGAGGAGGTGTGATCACCCTGTCACCTTGGCGTGTGAGCTCCTTGTCCAGGCACAGAGATGAAACCTAATCCTCTGTCTGATCCTTTGTGCCAGGTGTGACCACAGACAGGCGAGTGCGGGTCGAGTGTGGGTCACGGCCCCGCTCGGCTCGGCCCCGCTCGGCCCTGCTCTGCTCTCGGTGTGTGCAGGGGTTGCTCTGCTGTGCTCAGGGCAGCAGTGAGAACATCGTGTCACAGCACGGGCTGGAGCTCGGCAGCCTCTGCCCTGCCTGCGAGGCCGAGCTGCAGGTCGAGTGCAGGAGCAGGGTCCTTGCTGGGACACAGGCACATCCCTTGGAATGGCAGGGGAGACCAGAGGTCACAGGGACCACACACCTGCGTGTGGAGGCGACGTGACCCGGCAGGGCTCTCCTGCGAGAGGAGTGGCCGGGTTTGCCCCCGGAGCGGGTGGAGCCGCTTCCCTGTGACTCAGGCACCTCCGCTGAGAGCCTGCTTGGGGTTTGAAGTGACAGCAAGGAACAGGAGAGAGGTCTTTGCAGGTGTCTTTAAGGTGTTCTGTGCCTCCTCCTGCCATCTCAAATAGGGTGAAATCCATGAGTACCCCATGATGTGCCTCCCTCCGCGCCGGCGCTGCAGCGGGTGGCAGGAACTGGTGACCCACTTTGAGGCAGGTGGGTGCAGCTCTGCTGCCCTCGGGGAGCACATGAGGTGAGTCAGCACCCGGCAGGCAGCACGGCTCACGCTTCCCTGAAACATACCCCTTCTGTCCTGAACCCTTCTGGAGAGCCTTGCCTGCCTCCCATCCGAGCACTGACCCGCTGCACAGCACATCTTTCTCAGTCCAGACTTAACTTTGGTTTCTGCACTTAAGACTGTGCTGGCTGGAGCTGGCTCCCTGAGCATCAGGAGACATGAAGGTGTTGCCTCTGCATGTCTCTTGTCACAAAGTGTAGAGCTTTCTGGCCCTGCCTTCACTCAAATAAGGAAAACAGGGATGGAAGGTGTATTCCTGCAGACTAGGAACAGCATTCTGATTTCTGAAACACTAGGTAGTTTGGGGGTCTTACACCACTGAGCAGTGAAAAGCAGAAGTGTGGTCATGACTGGTGACTTTCCCATGCTACATTCAGATTTTCCTGTCTCACTTTGCTTTGCTGCTGAAGGTGTTTGCTGTGCTCCACACTGGTGTGTGCATGGGTTGCAGTGCCAGCCTTCCTCTCAGCCAAATTCGGCCTCCTTTCTGGCTGCCACAGCAGGAACAGAAGTTCAGTGATCCTGCCCTGCTGGGGTGGGCAGGGGCTGGGCCAAGCCTGGCTCGGGCACCTGGCAGGTCATCCTGTCTGCAGTACCAGTAGCCTCAGGTGTAGCATTTCTGTGGTGGCTTGTCTGTGCTCCCTGCAGATCCCCACGTGTTCTGGCAGCCCAGGAGTATGACGAGGGGCTCTCCCCAGCCCTTTGGGCGTGGTGTGGTTTTTCTGAAACCACATCTCTTGAGGCACTCTTGAATGGAGATTTTCTTCCTCCTTTCTAGCACGGCGGCAGCTTGCTGGAGCCAGAGCCAGGCCTCTCATCTGACTTGCCCATGGCTTCGTCTGTCAGAGAAATGAGCAGGGAGTGCTGGGGACATATGCACAGTGACAGGGAACATGAGCAGCAGCTGCTGAGCTGCTGAAGGCAGCCGAGGCTGTGTGAGGTAGCTCTGCTACCTGCTGCCTTTTGGAACGGGTGTGCTGTCATTGCATTTTTTGCAATGCCCTTCCACCATGTCTTAAGTCAGCCCTGACAGTCACCTCTGAGGGCTTGCTGTTGGCAGTCGTCTGGGCAGGGACACGACCCTCCAGGGATGTTTTTGCAGGGCTTTTGCTGCAGCCTCATGTGCTCCAGGGGTGTGCAGGGGGATGTGGTGTTGCCATCCCTTTTCTGGGTTATGGTGAAGGCTGGATGGCTTCTCTGGGCTGCAGGAGCAGTTGGGGCTGATGGGGAAGAACTGGCTGTGACAGTCTGTGAGGTGAGGGAGGCTGAGCTGCCATTTTCCCTGGAGTGGAGACTGGTGCCTTGCTGGGAGGTGAGGACGAGGAGAGACACCTGCCAGATGGAGCTGGCTGCAAGGCTGCATCCTCGAGGCATGAGCCTGGCTTGGAGCTGTCCTGACCCTGTGCAGCCTTCCAGAAAGGCTGTTTCTGCTGCCTGGGAAAGTGCCCCACCTGCTCCATCTGTGCTGCCTGCAAGTGGGTGCCTGACAGCCCCAAGCTGGAACTGCTGCCTGTGACCTTGGGGGTCCAGCTGAGTGTGCCAGCCCTGCTGGGAGCACAGGCTGAGGGACACAATGCCTGCTGTTCTCCAGCACCCACTGCCCCGGGTGTGCGGGGTGGTGTGGTGCCCTTGAGACACTGTCCACCTCATTGGAAAAGAAAGCAAACTGGAGCAGAGATGTGAGGTGGGTGCCGAGAGCTCCCCAGCCCAGCCCTGTGACACATCTGTCTAAACGAGCACTTAAAACGTCAGCGCCATTTTCTTGGAATAAAATTGCTTAGACCAAGCCTCACCCTGGCACTGTGGGATTTCTGCAAAGTATTTTGGAAATGCAGAGGGTGTCCAAAGGTGGGCAGGGCCATGGGAGCTGTTGGTGTGCCTGTGGAGTAACCGGGCTCCCACGTGATGTGCAGCGGTGCCGCGGCCGCCCCTCTCCCTCTGCTCTGTAACGTGTTGGTGCAGAGGTTACAGCTGCTTCCAGACTGCAGAGCACCACACACCTTTTTTTTTTTTTTTTTTTAATTAAGAGGCTTCTTAAGACAGTTCAGTGTGGTGTACACTGACCCATCCTTCCTGCTCTCCTTCCCTCCCCTCTCTGCACATGGTTTGTGGAAGATGGAAACACCGCAGACGAGCGAGAGCACCTAAATTAAGCTGTGAGGAAAGGGAGGGGAGGGCCTGGCACACCTCTGTCTAGTAAACAGCAAGTGCAGAATAAAACCCTTCCTGCCTTTTAGCCCCTGATTGGCTCAGGCTTTCCAGTGCCCAAGGCAGTCTCTGCAGCCCATTGGGGAGGACCTTGTCTGAACCCCTCTCTTCTTGCCCAGAGCACCCGTCTGGCGTGGCACTGATGAATGGCAGCGGCCCACATGACAGCCTCAAGGGCGAGAAGGATGCCAAGCAGAATGGCCACGAGGAGGCTGACCCAGGAGAAGATGGGAATGACCAGGAGGTCATCGTCATACAGGATACGGGATTTACTGTCAAGATCTGTGCACCCGGGATAGAGCCCTTTTCCCTGCAGGTACCTGCCCTCTCCAGCTGGGGAAGGGAACAGAAGTGGTGGGGATATTTGAGACAGATCCTTTCAGCCAGGCAGGCAGGGAAGGAGGCAGTGCCTGGGAAGGCCCTTGTTAGCCCCCTCAGTCTGGGCAGTACCTTTAGGCTGCTCACAGCTCCCTGACCTGTGTGTCTTCTGACCAGGACTAAGTGAGGAAGGAGGGTGCAGGAGACTGCAGCAGTGCCTTGAGAGACATGGAGGAAGAAGAGACATGAGCAAGAGGCTGCCTAGCCCAGGCCCACCTGGGCATTGCAAGGACAGGGAGGGTGTTTCGTTCTGGATCCCAGGTGTGGAGCAAGGGGAAGGAGAACTCACTGAGGTGTAGCTCTTTGTCCATCCCAGAGGGGCTTGGGTATGGAGCCAAGCACAGGGAAAATGGCCTTCCCACTTCTGGGCTGTTCTAAAGAAGTGTTGTGAAAGCATGATTTCTGGGCCTGAGTGAGGAAGTGAAAATCCTTTGCTTGCTCAGCAGTTATGACATGGTGCTGCTTCAGGCCAGCCTGGGTTTGGTACAGAGACAGGTGCTCACACAGCTCAGGGCGCTCAAGCACGGGCCTGAAGACCAAGGACATGATGCAGTCTCCACTTCCCTCTGCATGGAGAGCTCAGCCTCATGTCATGTGGACAGGGATGTGCTGCCAGGTCAGGATGGGCTCTGACAGGCCTGGTTCATAGTCCCATTTAGCTTGATACTTCACCAAAAGCTATTTGAATGAAGTATATCTAATTTTGGGGAGAGACATCTGGAATCTGAACCCAGTGGGAAGTTCTTATCTCCCCAAGCCTGGCAGCAAGTGCAGCAAAATCCCATCCCCTGTGGAAATAGCTGTGTCTCAGACTGGCTTTTTGTCTCCTTTAGATCCCCCTGGCTGTTAGTTTTAATGGGCTAATAATAGCTGTTGTTTACAGCAGCTTATGTAAACTACCCCGACTCTGGGTGTTCCAGCAGTGTCAGTGGTGCTGGAGCAGAGCAGGGAGGTGGGGGAGCAGCCCTGGTGCTCAGGGTGGGTCTGGCCTCACCTGAGCCGTGTGCACCACACACAGCACGCACGGGGAGGAACAGCTGGGCTGTTTTCCACGTGCAGCATTCAAGGTCTCACCACCAGGGTGATGTGAATGGATAAAGGAAGAACCCCCTGGTTCCCCCATCACCTTCTCTTCCTTCACTGCCCTCGGTCACCTCTGTCCCATGCCAAGTGCTTGGTGCAGTGCCTGGCTGTTACAGCTCTGGGTGCCAAGCCCCGTGGGGTGGAACTCAGGTGGCTGACCCAGCCAGAGGTGACAGTTCTGCTCCCAGCAGGAGCAGAAATGATCTTCCTGGGAAGTGGGGTAGAGTCTGCCTTACCAAGCCTGGAGAGAGAGGTCTGAGAGGTTTTTGATATTGCAGCTGAGGGGCAAAGTTTGGCAAGAGCATGTGGGAGGGTAAATAATAATTGCCTGGGTTCTTACCTTCTTAAGGTTTCTCCTCAAGAGATGGTGCAAGAAATCCATCAAGTTTTGATGGACCGGGAGGATACCTGCCATCGGACCTGCTTCTCCCTGCAGCTGGATGGCAACGTCCTGGATAACTTTGCTGAGCTGAAGACAATTGAAGGACTGCAGGAGGGCTCGCTGCTGAAAGTGGTGGAAGGCAAGTTCCTTCAGACTTGGGAGGGAATGAGTGAGGGTTTTCTAAGGGAGTGATTTTGGCCACCTGTCAGCTCTCTCCTGTGGTTCCATTTTGAGACCTGTGTGCTAAAGGAGTAAGCAACTGTCTAATTGCAGTTTCTTTGCCCACTTTTTGCTCATCAGAGCCATACACAGTGCGAGAAGCCAGGATACACGTGCGCCACATTCGGGACCTTCTGAAGAGTCTTGACCCATCAGATGCTTTCAATGGTGTGGACTGTAACTCCCTGTCCTTCCTGAGTGTCTTCACTGAAGGAGACCTGGGAGGTACGGGTCAAAAAGACCTCTCTGGGGTGGTCAGTGGTGTCATTCCCTGACTCCTTGCTTAGTTAAACGCACGGTAGCAATCAGCTGTCCTGTGTCATTTAGGAGTGCAGAGAATACTTGGAGCACTTCTGCATCCCTCCTTGAATGACTGGAGGAGGGAATGCTGCACTTTTAAGAACTGACTTTATGTCTCTGTCCGTTCTAGACAGTGGAAAACGGAAGAAGAAAGGTACTGAAATGGAACAAATTGACTGCACCCCTCCTGAACATATCCTGCCAGGTAGCAAAGAGAGGCCTCTGTGTGCCCTTCAGCCCCAGAACAGAGACTGGAAGGTAGAGTTCTCCTGTGTCATTGCATGTTCCTCACAGCAAACTGGTGGTCAGGGATTGAAAGCTGAGCTGAAATGGACTTTGGGATTTGCTCTGATTGGTGCTTAACAAGTGCTAGGATAGCACTGCTTAGCCAAAAGAATAAAGTCCAGGAGCTGGTGTGCAAAACACTGGACATGGAGTCTGGACATCTGCAGAGTGTGGAAGGGCCAGGTTTGCTGGGATGGATGGCAGAGAGGGGAAAGCAGCATTCCTCTGCAAAGTCCTGGAGACAGGATCTGCAGGTCACTACAGACTGCCCTTAGCTTTCCCATGCCCTCCCACTCAGATTCTGGTTTAGAAGCTGCCATTTGAAAACAAGTACAGCAAGAAATCCATAGCCTGTGCAGCCCAAAGGCCCAGGGTGTCTGTTTTCACCCATGTCTCACGGTGTGAAAGGCAAACTGTGGACTGCAGGGGGCTCAGGAAGCTCTGGAGCCCGGGTGTGTTTGTAAGCTCCGTTCCTGGAACCGAGCAAGGGCGGCAGATAAAAGGGATCTGGCACGTACATTGAGTGACTCCAAGTCAGAGGCATTGACTCCTGCTGACGGGAGTTGCCTCTGTTGTGTTCTGCTGTAGCCTTTGCAGTGCCTGAAGGTGTTGACCATGAGTGGCTGGAACCCTCCCCCAGGGAACCGCAAGATGCACGGGGACCTCATGTACTTGTACGTCATCACGGTGGAGGACCGGCACGTCAGCGTCACCGCCTCCACCCGGGGATTTTACTTGAATCAGTGAGTAACTGAGACTCCTCCTGTCCTGCCCTGTGGCAGCCAGCTGGGAAACAACTCACAAACAAACATTTGCAGCTTTTCTTTTTTTTTTTTTCCCCTTTGGCAGAAACAGCCTATTTGAATTTGCTGCTCACATGGGTTTGTGGGAGTTGCTATACTGGATTGGGCTGTTCAGTTATGCCTGGTACCACTTCTCCACAGTGGCTAAATGCCTGGTGCTCTAGGGAAAGTTTAAACATCCCATAATGTCATCAGCTATTTAGAGCATTTTCAGTTGGGAGGAAAGTCCTTCCTGACTGTTGCAACTATCTCATTTTGCCCTAAAGCAAAAGCACAGCCTGTCAGAACTCCCTAAGCTGGGTGCAGATTTGACTACAAATAATTCCTTTTTTTGTTTTTTTAATGATAACTGTGAGAGGCTGTTGTGGCTGTGCCTGTTGGAGTGGCTGTGCTGAGGGGGTTCTCTGTTAAGCAAAGGCACCTTTGGTGTGTTTGGGAAGTTCTGTGAAATCAGTCCTTCCCAGCTATAAAAATAGAAGCCTCTCCTGATCCTGGGGATGGCTGAAGAAGGTCTAAATTAAAAAACCTCAGGGCCAGGTATAGGGTTACTGGCTGTGCCATGCAGGGAGACTGGGTAAGGTCCTTGCTGCCCATCTTCCTCTTTGTCCCATGGTCTCCCATTTTGCAGGCAAGGCACATGGTGCAGCCTTTGATACTGTGCATGTATGGAGAGCTCTCAGTCATGTTCCATGTTCCTAGGGTATGGAAAGTCTCAGGTATGACAGTGGCTTGTGACTATTTCTTTTTTTTTCACTTGCAGGTCTACTGCATACAACTTCAACCCCAAACCTGCAAACCCCAGTTTTCTCAGTCATTCCTTGGTGGAACTACTTAACCAGATCAGCCCTACCTTCAAAAAAAACTTTTCTGCTCTGCAGAAGAAACGGTAGCAGTGCTTCTCCCTCTCTAGTTCCTTGAGCAGCCCAGTGTGAAGTTGGGGAGGCCCAGCTGGTTCTGGGGAGCTGGATGCTGCAGGGATTGTAGTGCCTGCTTCTCTGAGCTTGTGTAGGGTGGGTGGTTGGGACGTGTGAGTGGAGGCTGCAAGGACTGCAGAGCACCTGACTGAAGGACAGGGCAGCACCCTGAGGATCTCCCCGATCCACAAAAGAGACAGAAGCGTAAATATCAGTGAAAGTAACACAAGAGGGCCTTGTGTAGGCTTACAGGGAGAGAGGTTGGTTATTTTAAACATGTCTGTGCCTGTTAATATTCTGTAATTTCCTCTAGCTCCTATAATAATAACACAACAATTAGGCATTGTTTGATTCTCCCGTCCTTGCTGCAGGGACCGTTTGTTCTGCTCCAGGACAGTGGGTCCTGTGCAAAAGCCTGTCATTCTTCAGAGTCACTTAATGAACTGCCTGGGCTCAGCAGGGTGTGGATTGACAGGCACATTGTGTGGCTTTTGGGAGCTCTGCTCCTGCTTCATTAAGGACATGAAAGTGACGCTAGAGGAGGGCTGAAATTAGCAGTGGCCTCCAGCCACCACTGTGACTATCTGGCCATTTAAAAATTACTGTACTGTATTGCTTCTTGGGCCAGAAGTAGCTACAGAGGAGCCCCCAGCCCCTGCTGAGAGCAGACAGATTACACCAGAGACCTTCAGCAGTGCTTGAGTTTCCACTGTGGGCTGCTGTGACCTGTAAGGACCAATGTGAAAGCACAGGGAAAACTCTCTAGGAATAGAAAGGACTCTTCCTCTATAAATGTGTAATTGTTTTTTCTCCCAAACCAGGGTTCAGAGACACCCCTTTGAGAGGATAGCCACTCCTTTCCAAGTGTACAGCTGGACGGCTCCACAAGCAGAGCACGCCATGGACTGTGTGCGGGCAGAGGATGCCTACACTTCCAGACTGGGCTATGAGGAGCACATACCTGGACAGGTACTGGCCTTGCTTTGCCTCGTGACACTGGCAAGAGTTTTGCTGCCAGCTGTGCCGAGAACAAGTTAACTTCCAAAAAGTAACCTCTGTTATTTGTTGGGAGGGTTTTGGTCATCAAGGGAAAACTTGTAGGGGTCCTTGTTCTTCACAGGGCCCTTGACTACAGGGGCTGTGCTGCTCAGGCTGCAGCTCCGTGAGCACAGAAGCGACCGAGAGGAGCAGCTTCTGCTGGGATGTTTATAAATTCCATGTCCCCTCTCTGAAGAGTGCCACTGCACAGGAGGCAGACCACTCCCTCGTGCCAGTCAGGCCTGGAATGGCTCTTGTGTCTCTGAGCAGACTGCTCCAGATGCTTCAGCTGCAGCTTTCTAGCACAAAGTGGTGCAGGGCAGCAGTGGCCAGCCATGGGCAGCACGTGCCTGCAGTGTGCCCACAGCACAGGCCAATGTCACCTGCACCGTGCTGCCCCTTCAGTGACACTGCCCTGCACTGGCTGGGCTGATACAAGGTCTGTCCCAAACTGCTGCTGAATAAAGTCCCCTCTCGAGGTGTGTTTGTTCCTGCTGCTAAGTCACTTCCTCTGAGCTCCACAGCAGCCTGAATTCTTGCCCCTTCCTCTCCCTTCTCTCCCAAAATGCCTTGTGAGGCAGGGAGGCTGCCTCGCCAGCCCCTTCCCACACAATGCATTGCATCCCACAAGGCTTTTCCTCCCTCTTTCAGACCAGAGACTGGAACGAGGAGCTGCAGACCACACGGGAGCTGCCACGCAAGAACCTGCCTGAGAGGCTACTGAGAGAACGAGCCATTTTCAAGGTAACTTTGGGATGTGCAGGCAGCTCCTCACACAGCCCCTTCTCTGCTGTCTGTGTTCCGGCTCCCAGGGCTTGTATTGAAGCAACTAGCCAGGCTCACAGCAGTAAAAGCCAGCGGACCCACCTGCCTACTGGAAGGCTACTGGGAGCAGAGCAGCAAAGGAAAAATTTGCAGGGAGCTTTGAGAGCAGAGTGCTGGGAGTGTGGGGGCCCATCCTGACCCTGCTTTCTCTCCACGTGCCTGCAGGTTCACAGTGACTTCACTGCAGCAGCAACACGAGGTGCTATGGCTGTCATCGATGGCAATGTCATGGCCATCAACCCCAGCGAGGAGACCAAGATGCAGATGTTCATCTGGAACAACATTTTCTTCAGCCTGGGCTTTGACGTCCGTGACCACTACAAGGACTTTGGTGGAGACGTTGCTGCTTATGTAGCTCCTACCAATGATCTCAATGGTGTGCGGACCTACAATGCTGTGGATGTGGAAGGGCTGTACACGCTGGGGACTGTCGTGGTGGATTACAGAGGTTACAGGGTGACAGCTCAGTCTATTATTCCTGGCATCTTGGAGCGGGAGCAGGAACAGAGCGTCATCTATGGGTCAATAGACTTTGGCAAGACAGTTGTGTCACACCCCAAGTACCTGGAGCTGCTGGAGAAGACCAGCAGGCCGCTGAAGATCCAGAAGCACAAAGTTCTCAACGACAAGAATGAGGAGGTGGAGCTGTGCTCCTCAGTAGAGTGCAAAGGCATTATTGGCAATGATGGGCGTCACTACATCCTGGACCTGCTACGCACTTTCCCTCCAGATCTAAACTTCCTGCCTGTTGAAGGGGAGGAGATGCCAGAGGAATGTAAGAAAATGGGGTTCCCCAAGCAGCACAGACACAAGCTTTGCTGTCTCCGGCAAGAGCTTGTTGATGCCTTTGTAGAACACAGGTGAGCAGAGCTCCCCCCTTCCTCCACCTGCAGCTGTTCATGGTTCAAGTCAGGACCTTGCTGCACTGTCCTGGGAATATCCCAGCAGAGCTCCCAGAAGTGAGCAGCTAATTGCCCCACTGCTTGGCTGTGTAAATGCAGTTTTAGGAACTTAATTAACAAGAGGTGAGAACAGTAGGGATTTGGAGGACAGGGAGCCAGGGAAAGATGGTTTGTGTTTTAGTCTCCAAATCTGTTACTGTTGATTCCTGTCCAAACATTTAGAAGTTCTTCTTTCCCTGCAGGTATCCTTTGCACTTGATGGCTGGGGAATGGGAAGGATTTATGCCTCTTTTTAAGGCTTTCCCAATGTCCTGAATGTTACTTTTGTTTCTAGAGGCTGGAAAAAATCCTGTGGGCACTGCTGCAGTCATGTTTGTGGTGGGATGTTTGGGTCACTTGGCGCTGGCGAGGCAGGGGAGCTCAGGGGGTGGGACAGGCTCCAGACGTGTGCTGCTCTGGGATCCTGCTGTGCTGAATTGCCCTTTCCCTTCGCTGCAGGTATCTCTTATTCATGAAGCTGGCTGCGCTGCAGCTGATGCAGCAGAAAGCCAACAAGCAGGAGAGCTCAGCTGCGCTGGAAAATGGTGCCTCTGCAGAGAATGGCGCCGCAGACGGCGAGAGGCCTGAGTCAGAGGATGGGAAAATAGACGACAGCGTGACTGGACTTGATCAGGTGAAGGAGCTCGCTGAGACCATCGCGTCTGACGATGGAACAGGTATTTCATCCCTCGTCCCTGGTGGGCTGTCACTGGTGGGAGCAGCGCCAGGCTGGGGGTGGTTGGGGTGATTGATGGTGGTTAAACAGGACAAGCACTGGCTGCCTGTCAGTGTTGCCTGGCCTCTTTGCTAGAGCTGTTCACACCCTGATGAATGACTCGCCCCGGGGGCAGGGTGAGTGAGGTGTCTGAACCCAGCAAGGCCACCAGCCCCCCAGCTCTTCCCTGGGAGCAAGAGCCAGGCCAGGCTGGCCTGTGGAGTGCTGGGGCCAGGCAGGAGGCCAGCGGTGCACAGGCACCTTTGGGAACCCCAGGCTTGGGTTTCTGAGTGCCTGTGCTTGGAGATGGGGAGGTCTCTGGGGTTTTGGGGTTATCTTACGTGCTCTTATTCAGCCATTCTCCTTTATAATTGATTGCTTTTATAATGGATTTCTTCAGAATGTGCCGTCATTGCTGTTTTTAGTAACAAAACTTAATTTAATAGCTAGGTCTGTCATTTCCTGAACTCTACATTCATTTGTATTCTGTTTTTCTTCCTGCTCCAGTGGATCCCAAAAGCAGAGAAGTGATTCGGAATGCTTGCAAGGCTGTAGGCTCCATTAGTGACACATCATTTGATATTCGGTTCAACCCAGATATTTTCTCACCAGGTACGTGTACCCAGAGCTGGGACCAGCCCTTCCGAGGGCGCCTGTGTCCGGCCAGCTGCAGACAAAAACTCTTCTGTAGCCAAGAGTGTTGCTGGCTTTTGTGTGTCTGGGCATGGTGCAGGGCTCTCTGTGCAGCACAGATGCAGCAGAGAGGAAGCAGCAATGGATTGCAGCACTGGAGCTGCCAAGGGCAGGCGGGGAGCGTCTCCCACTGCGCGCTCGGGGGAGGGCTCGGGGCTGCTGCCAAGAATCCTCCTGTGATTCCCCAGCATCCCAGCCGTGAGACCACGTGAAAAGAAGCAGAGGGAGGAAAATAATCAAATTTGATCCTCATGTAGTAGTTTACACAAAAAATAACACTTGTAGTTGAACGACTGATGTGGGACCTCAGTGAAGGGCTGGGTTTGTTTTAGGAACATTTCAGTGAGCAGTCATGGTGCCCTTTCACATGCACACATCAGGCACAGGCATCACACATGAATTTCCATTACTTGGAGCGGTATTTTTAATTGGGAAATGGAGAAGAAGCTTGCAGTGTGTTTCTGGGGGTGAATACTGGGGCAGTGTGCAGGCACATTGCAGGGGAATGGCCAAACCACTGAGTCTGAACAGTCCAGCCACTGCCTGAACACAGCAGGAAATGCTCTTCCCATCCAAACATGTATAGTTTGAGATAAGATTTTGAACCATCTTTAATTCCAGAGAGACAATTACTCTTAACTTTTTATCTGGTCTTACTGTGTACTCTGTAGTGGACTTACTGCTGTGAGTTGCTGTGGTTGATGTTTTTGCTCTCCCTCTCCCAGGTGTTCGCTTCCCTGAGTCGAGCAAAGAGGAGGTGCAGGATCAGAAGCAGCTGCTGAAAGATGCTGCTGCATTCCTGCTGTCGTGCCAGATCCCAGGCTTGGTAAGGAGCCCAGAGGCAGCAGTGATGGTGCCCTCAGAGCTTGGCTGCTCTGAGCAAGCAGTGGCACTGGTGACCTCTGGGACACCAGCTCCACCTGAGCAGCTGCAGGCCCTGGCACTGGTGGGGGACCACAGGGAACAGCATGAGCATTGCATGCAAGGCACGAGGGGTTTTCCACTTCCCATCTTACATCATGGCACAATTTTCTCACCTCAATCCAACAAAAAAATTTTGGCACTGGTAATTAAAGCTATTGCTAAGAGTTTGGGACAATAGAGACCACATAAGCCATCCTCCCTAGCCCTGGGCATCCTTCACAGCTCATTGTTTTAGCTGACCCTGGCTGTGACTCAGTCGGTGACTAATAATTTGAAGTGAACTGGGAAATTGTTTTTACTAATATCAGTCATTAAAAACTCCTTCTGTAAGTCTTAAGCATTTTAGATGTTACCCATGCACCTGGCCAGATAAGAAATCCCAGTTTCTCCCTTCCTGGGATGCTTTGATGGGTAATGCAGTTGTCAGAGCAGGCACTGAAACTGGCAGGGGAGAATTCCTGAGCTCTACTCCAAGAGGTCCAGGAGTTGTTGGTCTTGTGTAGAACAGGGTTTTCCTTATTTAAAAGTTTCTTCTGAACTCTAAATCCACTAATTCTATGATCAGCACAACTTTCAGAGCCAGCTATTCAGTCTTTAAACAAAAAGGGAGGTAAGTCAGAAAAGGGCTCAGTGATTGTTGATTACAAGGTAGTTGATACTCCAGTATATAAACCCAAAACACTGCACAGGCCTGTGTGAGAGCAGGTTGCAGACCAGCTGCTGTAGCAGGTCCTGTGCATATCAGAGAGGAGCTGGTGTTACTCTGACGTGAATTAAACAACTGTTTATCAGCACTGCAACACAACTTAACATGCAAGTGCCATTTGTCCTTATCAGCCGTGTGTGCACAGCTCCACATACTCTTTTAATTGGAAATGGCAATTAGTTAGTGACTGTGAGGCCCCTAAAGAAGGGTCAGCCTGCTGCTTGCATAAGTAGGAGTTGTTTTGCCTCTGCCTCTGTGAGAGTGTAGTGCTGCTCCTTCCCTGCTGAGATAGAGGAGTGAAACTGGCCCCAGTGGCAAGGACCTGGCCCAGACTGGGCTGGCTGTGCAGGTGTCCCCCCTGCCTGTGTTACCATGGTGGTCCCTGGTGTTACAGCAGGTGCTACCCACCAAAAGAATCTTGTTTGGGGTCAGTGCTCAGCCCCAGGTAACGAGATTTCTGCAGTGGCATCAGGGAATGCCTGTCCTGTCTCCTGGTATGGGGTTTTCTTAATTTTTTTTTTAAATGGAAGTTCTTTCCTTCATGTTTGTCCACAGTAACCAAAGTCTGTACATACCCTGCAGGTCAAGGACTGCCTGGATCACACGGTGCTCCCGATGGATGGGGCGACCTTGGCTGAGGCCATGCACCAGCGGGGCATCAACATGCGCTACCTGGGCAAGGTGATCAACTTCATCAGCAAGACCCCCGGCCGTGCACAGCTGGATCACATCTTTGTAAGCATCAGACAGCTTAACATCAGACAGTTCAAACCACACTGGCATTGTTTGTCCCCAGGGGATTCCCACTTGGCCAGTTGTTCTCTCTGTGTAAAAATAAACAGCTTCAAAAATAGGGGAGGAGGGAGGAGGACCCGTAAGTGGTGGCTGGGGAGGTTTTTTTTCCCAATCCTTAATGGCTTTCATAATGTTAGGAACTGTGAGTATCTTTTAGGGTAGAGAATAGCTTCAGGGATTCCCAAATGTAATAGTGAGTAACACAGTTGGATTTTCAGCCATGCATTTTTTAAGCCTCTAAGACACATCTGGGCTTTGGATCAGACTCTGGAGTGTTGTGAGTGTGGCTGCCCAGGAGCAGGGAGGGGCTGGGCTGTGGCAGCCCCTGAAGCACTGCTGGAGCTGCACTGAGCTGCACCTGTGGCTTGTGGGCACCAGGCACAGAGGTGCCAGGGGCTCCTCACTGGCTCCAGGAGGGCTGTCAAATGCTTTTGCAGTTCTGTGCTTCAGGGAGAATAGTGTATCTTCTGCAGGTCTTACTAAAAGACTGTTTCAAAAGCCCGGTGTATTTTTCCATTTTCTTGCCAATGGACTGAGCCTGTTCTTTATTCCTTTGGGCAGAAAATTGGAATCAGCGAATTGATCACTCGATCAGCCAAACACATCTTCAAGACGTACCTCCAGGTATGACCTGCAATCCGACCTCTTGCCTCTTGTGTCCTCCTTAATGACTTTTTTCCACAAACAGAGCTGTTTGGGGTTCTCCTCTCATTAGGCAGTTCCTGGGGGTTGCATGGCAACGAGAAGTACAAGCTCATTAGCACTGAAATAGGTACAGGCTTGTATGTAAGGGAAAACAAGTTCCCACTTGAAGAAAGCTTTCTCAGAGAGCAATCATTCATCCTCACTCATTATGTTGGAGGCTTTTAAAAGTGAAATCACAGCTTGTTTTCCTTGTAGTACCTTTTCCTCTTAAACAGTGTTGCTTTTGCCCTTCTAAGAGGCCTTTTTAATTGGCTCAACACTACATATCCTTGTACCTGTCCACACACAGCCCAGCAATTCACCTGGCTTGGTTCCAGTGCCAAAATCTTCTTTGCACTCTCTGCTTTCTCTGTCCCAGGTAGCAGCCCAAAATGTAACTACACATTTCTGTGTGTAGGCATGTACTTAACCCTACATCAGTGTAACTCTGTGCTAGTGCCACTTGTACACAGTGCCTTCCTGTCCCTCTCGTGGGAGATGCCCTGTTTCTGTAGGACTGGGGTGTGAGGCTCAGGCTTGGAGCAGTGCTGTGGGATGCCAGGTGTCTCTCCTGACTGACTCTGGTGTCTCACTGCAGGGTGTGGAGCTGTCAGGTTTATCTGCTGCCATCAGCCACTTCCTCAATTGTTTTCTGAGCTCCTTCCCAAATCCCATTGCCCATCTTCCAGCTGATGAGCTGGTCTCCAAGAAGAAGAATAAGAAAAGGAAAAACAGGAACCTTGGAAATGCTGATAACACTGCATGGGCCAGCATGACCCCTCAGGAGCTATGGAAGAATATTTGTTCAGAAGCAAAGAACTATTTTGATTTCAGTCTTGAATGGTAAGTGGAGCAGGTGACCCTGGCTTGTCTCTGGACCCACTAAACTTCTGTAGCTTTTGTTCTTTAACAGGAGGTCTCTTTCTGATTTGTTTGCTGCTTGAATAAAATTTGTACCCTTGAGGGACTTACACAGATCTTTAATGGAAAGAAATTGGGCAAAGAGTAGGAAGGGGGAAGGGAAATTTTGAATCAGATGAAACCTATGATGCAAAGGCAGCCATGAAAAGCAGAGGAGGAAGGGAAACCTTTCCTAAGGGTACAGAGGGGATCAGAAGGTGGGAAGCAGAATTAGTATAGTCAGAAGATTCTTGTCTATATCAACAATGATTTAGGCTGGAGGGAGCTTCTGTTGCAAAAAAAGGACAACTGCTCCTGTATATGAACAGAGGTGAGGAATAAGGATGGGCACATTGTGAGTGCTAAACTGGAAGCACCAATGAAGTGGCCCAAGAGAAAAGCCATGGCTAGCTGGATAAACCAACTTTTGGTAGCTGGACAGTGATCATCCCCTCGTGTCAGGGACTGCTCACTCCTCACCAAGAGCTGAAGGTACTCAGCCCAAACGCTGCGTGGGCTTTGAGAACACCTGTAGGATTTCTGTAAAAGCACTGCCTGTGCTCTGTAGGCTTTCACAGACCATGGGCAAACTCTGCAGTGTTAGTCTTTGGTTTGAGTTGGCACCTGGCTGTACAGGGAGCTGTGCCTCAGGTACCCACAATGGAGTGATGTCCTTGAGCAGAAACTCCCCTGAGAGCTGAAGTTTGTGTGTGCTTTCTGCAGTGAGAATGCTGACCAAGCAGCTGAAGTGTATAATCTACAGAAAATCACCCTGCTCCGTGAAATCTCCCTCAAAACTGGAGTCCAGGTAAGACCCCCATCCTCCCTCCCTTGCCATCATGTTCTGTACTGAGGATCATGAAGATTAAGTGCAATATGTTTTGCAGGCACAGCATGAGCCCCAAAAGGTCTTTGTGGTGTTCATGCTGGAATACAGGTCTCAGCTCTGAGAGAGAGATTTCCAATCCAGTTCCCTCTTAGGGTTAACTTGCTGGCATGTCCCTTGGAAGAACAGCTAGCCTCAGAACAATTACACTGCCTTCTGGCTCCTCGGGGGGCTGTGGGACAGCAGCTGGATGAGCTCTGCTGTCACGGGTTCAGTGTTGTCACCATGCTGCCGTTTTGCCATGTACATGTGGTGGTGCACACCTACATCTGACCACCTGGGAGAGTTCTGTCCCAGGTCATGGTACAGGAGATGTTTTGACTGTGAATCCACATTTAGAATCTTGCCCCTTTTCTTGCCAAGTGCCTGTAGAAGTGGTAACTGTGCCCTCCATTCTTTTTGGTCCTTCCAGATCCTGCTGAAGGAATACAACTTTGACAACAGGCACAAGCCCACTTTCACAGAAGAGGATATTCTTAACATCTTCCCTGTAGTGAAGCATGTAAACCCCAAAGCCTCCGACGCTTTCCACTTCTTCCAGAGCGGGCAAGCAAAAGTTCAGCAAGGTACAGACCCCATGTGCCTCTCAGGAGGGTCACTGATAATGGGAGGAGCAGGGTGTGTGGGGCATGGCCACCAGGACACCCCTGCCAACCCTGGTTTGGTAGAGAATCCTGGTCTCCAAGACCATCTGGAACACTCCTGCTATAAAGCCACCAGCAATGAGCAAGGATGGTCGGGGTAGTGATATCCTTCTCCCAGGGCAGTGACCTGTGTCTGTGTATCCCACTGCTGGTCTCACTTCCTGTTTCCAGCAGTGTTAGGGTTTATTTTATATATATATATGTGTGTGTATATATGGATATGCCTTCTCAGGTTTCTTGAAGGAGGGCTGTGAGCTCATCAATGAAGCCTTAAACCTGTTCAACAATGTGTATGGTGCTATGCATGTAGAAATCTGTGCCTGCCTGAGGCTGCTAGCTCGGCTCAACTATATCATGGGAGATTACTCAGAGGTAAGCAGGGGCTCTGAGGGGGTCTCCTCAGTGCTCTCTGCCCATGCTTGCTCAAGCTCACAGCGTGGTGTGACTTGCCCTGGGCTCTGTTCTGTTCTGTTCAGGCCTTAAGCAATCAGCAGAAAGCGGTGCTAATGAGCGAGAGGGTCCTGGGCATCGAACACCCCAACACCATCCAAGAATATGTGAGTATGGGGAGCAGCAGCACCTAAGGCTGCACTCTGGGAGCCTTAGTTCATGTCTGCAGCTGGAAAACAGTTGCATTTTCCTGTTTCCTGCAGCTTTCTTTCCAGAATTCTGTACTTCATCATCTCTAATGATCCTGCAAAGTGAAAAGCTGAGTGTGTCCTGCATGCTCACTATTGGTCCTGTTTAACCTAGGTTTCCAGTGTTTGTCTGCTGCATCTTTATTTAGTATATTAATTCTCCTGGCTTTGGCCCTGGGCTTATGTCAAAAACAAAAAGAGGAAAGAATCCCCCCTAAAACACAGTCAGAATATGACATACATATGCAAGTCAGGCTGGAAATACTCTGTGGGGAATAGTAAGAGAAACTGAAATAAAACACACAGCTTCCTCAGGGACACCTCAGTGGGACTGTGCATCAGCCAGCAGACTGGACCTTGCAAAGTGGCTGAAGTCCTTTAACCATGAGGAAGACTTTTTATTCGTGTGTAGCTGAGGAAAGGAGTGGAGAGTTTAGTTTCCTTTACATCAGTGGGTCCCTTCTCTTGTCCTAGATGCACCTGGCTCTGTACTGCTTTGCAAACAGCCAACTCTCCACAGCACTGAACCTGCTGTACCGTGCACGCTACCTCATGCTGTTGGTATTTGGGGAGGATCACCCAGAAATGGCACTCTTAGATGTAAGTAATTCGTTTAAGAGTCTTAAGTTCCTAATCTCTGAGAAACCTCTTGCCCTTTAAGATGCCCACACGATGGCTGCTATAAGCAAACGTTTAGGCAGTGCTTTTCCTCCCTGGGTTTTTACTGGTTGGTGCCATCAGATGAAGGCAAAAAGGAGTTTGACCCTTTAGCTGGGAGGGTCAGCCTCTGTGCTGAGCTCTGCACTGGGATACTGCAGATGGAGTTTGAGCACCTGCAATCCTTAGGAAAACTCTTTTGTTCATTATGTTCTTGTTGTGCTGGCATAAACTGGAGAGTTTGTTGTCTCCCTTGTGCCTGGATTGTTTGGGCCAAGCTCCCATGGGATACAATGGTCCCTGTCACATGTTACTGCTGCAGGACTGCCCAGGGGCTGGCAGTGACCCACCCGTGGGGTCCTGCTGCTCACAGAGCAGGAACTGTAGTGTCAGTGTGTCTGTCCCAACGCCTGCTTGGCTTCTCTGAACAGAACAACATTGGCCTGGTGCTCCATGGGGTCATGGAGTATGACCTGTCCCTCCGGTTCCTGGAGAACGCGTTGGCCATCAGCTCCAAGTATCACGGCTCCAAGTCTTTGAAGGTTGCACTGAGGTGAGGCAGGGTGGGGAACTGGGCTGGGTCGCTGCTGTCAGAGCAAGCACAGTCACTGAGTGCTCACATGGGAGGGTCTGGGCTTGAGAACTGGATATTCAGTCTTGTCCCAGAGCCAAAGTCATGGTGCAGTATCCCAGTTTATTTCAAAAGATGGATATCCGTTGTTCTTAAGGTTAATTGTGGGATCTGCTGTGATGCTGCTTGGTCAAAAAATCTGTCAAGATGATCCTGGTCCCTGTGGACTCTCAACAGAAAAATGTGTGTGGGGAGTAAAGTTGGAGAGCCTGTAAAGGAATTACTAGGAGACAGGGATAGTGTGTTAAATGCTCATGTTTAATTGTTCCAGCCCTCAGGGAAGGATCTTTGAGAATTATTTAATGTGCTTTTGTCCTTTGCCCTAAAGTCCTGTATTTGAATAAAAACTCTGAGTGGCTTCTGTGTGTTCCCAAGGGAGCTGGGACTGGTGACACCTGTAGGATCTGCTCCCAGTGCCCACTGCTGCAGTGCTGGATGCCCTCTGTCCTTCAGTGCAGAACTGGCTCTGTCAGCCAGGCATGGCCCACTCCCAGTTCTTGCTGCCACATTGCAGACATCTGTTCTCCATCAGGCTGCAAATCAACCTGATTAAACACCTGCAAGAGCCTGCCTTGTTTTCCAGTGGCTGATGAATGTGCAGGCTCCAGAGAGTTCTCAGCTGTCCCTCGGTGGCACTGGGATGCTTGGAGAGAGCCATCCCCTCCCACAGAGAAACGCTGCCAAACCAGCAATTTCTTTTTCATTCCAGAAGCACAAAGGCCAACAGTCCAAGACAAGTCAGCTCTCCCAGCTGGCAAGAGCCCAGGGGACTCAGGCCTTGCTCTGCCTGAGGGCTTAGGGCTGCAGCCTTCCTCTCCAGTTAATAAAACAAGCCCCAGGGTATTCCCATGGATGTGCCTCTCCCTTCTGTTCCCTGCTGTGGCCTTCAGGTTTCCTGGATGCAGGACAAAAGATGCCCAGCTCAGTCTTTACCTCTGTAGGTCACTTCTCTAGCATTCCAACTAAAATCCAGCCTAATGAGTGTAGTGTTGGAATCCTCAGCTGGGCTGGGAAGAAGTAACTGCCAGGGTGCTGCATTCAGTCTCCTTTCACACTCGTGTTAAGACCCTCAGCCCAGACACTGTGATGGCACAGTCAGGCTCGCTGCAGCACAGAAAGATTTCTTCAAAGAAGTGACTCCACCCTTTTCCTTCCCTCAGCCACCACTTGGTTGCCCGAGTGTACGAGAGCAAGGCAGAGTTCCGGTCGGCCCTGCAGCACGAGAAGGAAGGCTACACCATCTACAAGAATCAGGTGATGAGTGGCCCTGCTGTGCACTTGTCACTGCACGGCCAGAACTGAGCGGCTCCACTGCAAACCAGTGCCCAACCTGAACCCTGGGGGAGGCCTTTCCTGCAAACAGCTCTGAGCAGATGCCAGGGAGTCCTTGTAGGGCCAGGGCAAAACTGCTGCCCTGTGCAGTAACTGCCCTCTGCTATGCCAGGACTCTCTGCTCAGCTTCCTGCAAATGTGCTCTACTGGTGGCTGGACAAGCACTTCTGTCGTGGCACAGCCCCATGTCCTGGTGGGGCTTGGAAATACCTGGTTTCCCCGTGTTTTGTGCCACTAGTCTTTAAATACCAGCTCCAAACTGGTTTGGTCATGAGCTCTGAGCCTGGCTGCTGCTCAGTGAAACTCCTGCCCCAGCCCGAGGCTGTCTGAGCACGTCTGCAGCTGCACGCAGTGACTCAGCTGAGCTGGCTGAGGGCACAGCCCAGTGTGGGGAATGCTGGAATACTGGTCCAGGTGGGGGGGATGCTAGGATGCTGGTCCTGCCAGAACAGCCCAGTGCAGGGAATGCTGCTCACCCAGCAAATATGCTCCCACTTGATGAAATGTGAACTGTTGATAAGAAGGCTCCCAGAGGAACCATTTTACTGGTTTTTGAATGCCAAGGCAGGTAAAATCCATTTTGCTGAGCTCCTGTAGGGATGCTGAGCTGGCAGCACCCAGGTGTGTTCCCTGAGCGGGGTCCTGCTCTCACTTACAATGTTGAACCTTTTTTTTCCCATTTCCCCTCAGCTCGGTGAACACCATGAAAAGACCAAAGAGAGCTCCGAGTACTTGAAATACCTGACGCAGCAAGCGGTCGCTCTGCAGCGCACAATGAACGAGATCTACAAGAACGGCTCCAATGCCAACATCATGCCACTGAAGGTAACCCTGGGCATGGGGGTCGTGCTGTGCCAGCTGCAAGCTGTGTCCAGCTGCTCCTCAGGGACATGGACTGTCTGGAGGGAGTAGTGCTTTTCCCTTCCCAGGCAGAAGCCCTTGCTCGGGCAGTGGCTCAGACACTGTGTTGTCATCTGTGTGGATGGAGCACAGCATTGCAGGGTACAGGGACAGCTCCTGGGGTGAGAGCCTGGCACACCTGCACACAACCCTGCCCTGCTGCTGACTCACTGCCAGGCAGCAGGTTGCTCAACCCAGAAGTACTTCAGTTTCCTCATCCTCAAAAATGCTGTCATCTTTTCCCAGATGCTTTGTTCTCCTTCCAGGGATGTTGTGGTTGGGGAGGCTGGGCAGGGAGCGCAGAGGGACTGTGTTACCTTACATGGAGCAGCAATGACTGGCCCTCCTGAGCCAAACCCAGCTGCTCCTGCCTGCCTCCACACCTGGCAGAGTACCCAGCCTGAGCCATGGGTACCCTCCCTGCCAGGCTGTACCCCAGCGGATTGGGAAAGAGGGCTCCAGCTGCAGGGAGGGCAGAGTGGGACAGTGCTCTGTGTGTGGGTGTTCTCCCTGTGGAGAACTGGCAACAGACCTGAGTTTATGGCAATGATGGGAGCACAAGGACCTTGAATCAAATAAAAGTCCAGTGAAGAGGCTCAGACCCATAAAAACAGCACTAAAGGGCTTACCCTTGTTAAAATACTCAAAGAGGGGTAGAAAACCCAACACATTTTGGAAGAGGCACAGCAATGTGTTTAACTGAAGTCCTGCAGGGTTCAGCAGGATGTCCCTGCAGGGACTGGTGGGAAGCTCTAGATGGTGCTTTCCAGCTTATGGATGTACAGAGGTAGGTAATGTAAATGATGCCATTCTCTCAAACGTTGGTAAAGGGACATGCTTAGCAGGTCAGAGTCCTCTCTAGGTTCTGACTCCTAAAATTTCTTTTCCCTTGCAATGTAGTTCACAGCTCCCAGTATGGCCAGTGTCCTGGAGCAGCTGAACATTATCAATGGAATTCTCTTCATTCCACTAAGGTACAGTGATTCTTCTGGGTTATGCCTTTAGAAGTCAAGTCTGTATTATCTTAGTTCACAAGAGAGCAGAAAACAGGATGTGTTTGTTTCAGCCAAGATCCCAATTCAGGCTTTGATTAGCATCATCAAGACCACTGTAAATAGCAACTCTTAGATTTTTTTTTAATTATTATAAATTGTCTTTTATACTGCTAGTTGAAAATTTGATTGGGATGATGGTGGAAATAGATGACCTGAGCCAAGACTGTTGTTCTAAGGCTGTAAATAATCATTGGTGTAAAAATGCAGCATCAGCAGGTGGAGGCTGCCTGGCCATCAGCGAGATGAACCCCCTGCTCTGCCCCAGCCCCACTGAGGGAGCAGATCCTGGTGCCTCTTTGTTCAAACCCAGCCAGCAAACTGGGCCCTGGCCGTGCTCAGGCATGGCTGAGCTGTGGGGGAGGGAGGTGCAAGCAGTGTCCCTCATTGAACGTGACCTTGTCCTGGTGCTTCACCATTCCCACAGCCAGTCTAACGCCTGCTCCCCTTCCTGATTTCCCCTTCAGCCAAAAAGACTTGGAGAACCTTAAAGCCGAGGTGCAGCGACGCCAGCAGCTCCAGGAAAGCATGAAAAGTGGGGAACAGCTGGAAGCAGAGGACAAAGCTGTGGAGGAGAAAGAGGCTGAGCCGAGCATGCCTTCTGCTGGCATCCCCTTAACACAGAGCTCTGCTTAATGTGTACCTCGCTTTAAAAAAAAAAAAAAAAAAGTTTAAACCCCCCTTTTTCTGAATCTGGCCCAGGGCCTTAGCTGCCCTTGGAGCAGCTCCTCCTTTTTGACAATGTTATTGCACTGGTACAATTAATACACAATGCAAAGAACTAATCTGAGCAATGTAATCTGTCTGCCCGAGCTTGTGTCTGCCACGCGAGGGGAAGTGGCCGGAGGCAGCACAGCCCCGTCCCGGCGCGGGGCCCTCCCGCCGTGCGCGTGTCCGTGTCGTGTGTGTGCGCAGCAGTTCTTTCTACTTTGTACATATGAATTCCAAATGAACTGTCTGGAGGAATGTAACATTTCTCAGGTCATTTTTATGTTGACTAAGGACACTGCTTTGCTAAACCAGTAAAGAACCAGCCCCATCACTGTTCCACGTTGTAAAACATGGATTCTAAGCCAAAAGATTGATTTCCCCCCAGTCACCATCCAAGGTTGTGCTAAGAACAGCCATATTTGTGTCGCTGAGA
Organism: Polioptila caerulea; assembly: GCA_013397295.1. NCBI lineage: Eukaryota > Metazoa > Chordata > Aves > Passeriformes > Certhiidae > Polioptila > Polioptila caerulea. The sequence goes on along the minus strand of VYXF01012177.1, from coordinate 334,747 downwards.
TGACTGAAGCCTGTGACGTGTGGAAGTGGGGAATGTACAGCATTTTCTACATCAGGATATAGCCATGGGATTCCTTTAACCATTTTTTTTCTATGTTTGGTTGGCAGTTTGGCAATTCAGTGGGGTTTTGTAACATTCACATTCTAATTTTCAAGGTAAAGATATAGATAGATATATATATATAGATATATATATATATAGATATATATATGATATTCACTGTTCCATCTCTGCTCTGCTTGCAGCTGAGTAACTTGGGATACTGTATCCAAAGAGTGAGGGCTTGATCTTTAAAAAAAGCGCACAAACCTCCATTGCAGTGGAAACCCCAGTGCCTCGGAGAGGTGGGAATGCAGCAAATCAGGGCTGAGCTAAGGGGAGTGAGGAGGGAATCACGGTCCTATTTAAGGGTGGGGGAGACAGGAAGAAAATTCAGAAATAGAGACCTGGTGTCATTTGCAACTGCAGCTGTTGACACAGAGCTGAGGGCCCTGAACCTGATGGAATCACAACCAGAAAGTATCAGGTTTTGGGGATGGGGTTTAAATAAAAACTGAAGTTCCCCCCAGCACTGAAACCTCTGGCAGATACCTTCATCTCTGGCGTTTTTGCACACTGGTTTTGGGACTGGCACTGGGAGCTGCCATTGCTGGCAATGGACGGTACTGAACGGCAAGTGCCACTAAAGAAGTCCTCCTGTCCCCTCCCCTCCCACGCACATCCTGGGGGGTTGTCACTGTCCTCAAGCAGGTGGCTGCTGCAGGCCCTGGGATGCCGACAGAGTTGAATGTCCTGTTTCCCAAGCAGATCAAGCTGTAGAAGGGTGGGCTGGGGCAGCCCCGCGCTGCCGGCGCCCAGCCTCCCTCCCTCGCGTTGTCTGTCCTGGATCGTGCCCCGTGCTAATCCGTGCTGCTTCTTTTACTGACCCTTGGAGCCAAGTGCTGTCCCTGTGCTCTGTACCCTCGGTTTCCTGTCTGACCCTACAGGTATTTGTAACTCGGGGCTGGGCGGGGGGGAAGGAGGGAGCAGCCTCTGAGGTGTCAGAGGCAACAAAGCAGAGTCTTCACTGCAAATGAAATTGCTCCTATTAGAAAAATTCTGAATTTCCTGGAAAGCAATCAATAAATGACTACAGTGCATCTTTCCTACAAGATTTTTCTTTTACTAGTGTCTTACAGTCCATTAAAAGCTTTTTAAACTCTTGCAGGTATTTTTTTGGTTTCTTTATTGTTTGGTGCAAAGTGTTGGCGCCAGCACTGGAGCCACCACTCCTGTTCCTTTGAGCAGGAGCTTGGGGAGAGAACAGAACCAGTTGACCTGGAGGCTTTAAAACCTGTAAATCAGTACCAGAGTCAACAACCAGCACAGAGGGGGTAGGACCCACAACCTCTGCTCTCAGAACCCGTTTGTGCTCAGGGAGAGGAGTTACTTTGCCCTCTTGTCTCAGGGGACGGGTGGGAGCAGGGACACAGCTTTGGAGCTGTTGTATCCATGTGAAATGAAGGTGAAGGACAGAAGTCCTGGCTACTGATGCTCCACAGCTAAGCAGCTCCAAGTAGGCTGGTAAAAACTGCATTTGCCAACATCTGTCTGCACCTCACTACCTCTTTTGGGTTCTGGGGGTTCTCATTACTCTGTTCCCAAGTTCTTAAACACAAGTGTAAAAACTGACTCAAATGGGCCCTGGGACCCAGCTGGGCTGGAGGCAGGCAGGTACTCAACCTATCCACTGAAAAATGATTCAGTATTGGGACTGGAAACAGCTGACCCAACCAATCTCACACCTACAGAGCTGCTGTCAGTGCAGCACTTGCTGCACGAGCAACAGCTCACCGAGCTAAGGGGGGAAATTTAACTGCCCACACTGTTCTTGGCAACTCACACCTGAGCCTGCCTTGCGCTCCCTGTGAGAAACTCACTGCTTGTGAACACACGAGGCTTTCCTTTCAACCCTCACCCCAAACACCACCTCTGTACCACCCTCTCACCCCATCTGGGATAGCCCACACATGCACTGGCTCTGGCAGAACCCGGACTCAGATTTTTTTCCCCAAATGCAAGTGGGTCTCCTCCAAATGTCCATCCCACATCTGTTCCCACTGCAAAGTACCACCCTACCAGCTGCTTCCACAGACCTCGGCTGGCAGGAGTGCCCTTTCATTCTCTCCCCACATCAAGCTCACAAGCACATCCGAGCTCTTCCACTATGACAATGTGCCCATTCCAGTTCCGGCCACCGACCCATCTCTAAACACTACTTCAGGCAATCAGGGCCAAATCACGGGGAAAAATTAAACCAAAGCACACACAGGCACGAGACCTGAACAGCAGATCAGATGTTGCCAGCACCACGCAGTGCCCCCAGCTGCCCAGAGCTGCCTCAGGCCAGCGCCGTTACTGCGAGCAGGGAGCAGTGAAAGGCAGCTCCTGTCAGAGAGAGGGTCAAGATAAGGGACATGCGACCAACCCCACCCCAACCAGGGCTGGCCTGTGCCAGGCACAGGGACAAGGCTCTCCTGCCCACCTGAGAGCAGCTTAGCCCACCAGAGCATTCCCCGCAGCACCTCCTTGCACCGGATCAACCAACAAAATCTCTCTTCTCCAGCTGCCCTGAACCAGCTCAAAACCACTCCCTGCTGCCTCAGGTGAGCACAAGTTAAATTAACATCAGAGCAAGGGCAAAGCAGGTGGGAGCAAAATCTGAGGGTGAAACACCAATAGCTTTTTTCAAAATAGTTTTAATTCTTGCATCCAAGGAAACAAAACCACATCTAGTTTTATATGCATTTAATAGTTTACCAATTGGTACAATAAGATTTTTTTAATATGCAGAAAACATGAATAAATTTTGTTTTACACAGTCTGAGAGCAACAAATCTTACTGTAAAACACAGAGCAGTATTATATACATTCCTTTACCGATTTTGTTTTAATTGTGTCAATAGCTTCAGTTAACTCCTACAGCCTGGGAACTGTTCTCTCCAATTGCAACCTCTAACAGCGCTCAAACAAACATCTGACATTTGCCTTCAGTCGATGTCGGGATCGACTCTAAAGCATGAGGATTTTGCTAACTTCTCTTCAGAATGAACTCGGGGAAGCCTGAGGGACAGGCAGGACAGAAAAGCAGCTACTTACATGACACAGTGGAAAGATAAAAAGGCCAGTTAACGCCAGTTGTGACTTGCAAATCCAACGCGACCCCCCCGCTCCCCCCCGTCCATCCCACCCCTCTATGCACGTGCTCTTGCTACAGGACTCTCGGTATTGATTTAATACACGGACGTTATATACAGCTGGACACAACAGCTCACTCCAAGGGCGCTTTTCCTTCACTCAACTCACCATTTGCAATATTCAAATCATTAAAGGATTACCAAGCCACCACTGTCTACGAAAACAAAGTATTTTTTTCCTTTTAAACAGCTCTCAGGGCAGTCAGGAGCTGTCTAAGAGTGATTTCTCAGGCAGTTCACATGGACAGGAAGAGGCAGAGGAGAGGCAGGGACCCCATGCCCACAGTCCCCACTCACTACCAACTAGGGGTTGTTTTCCTTTCCTCAGTGCCCCGGGCACACATTGGTCACACCACACACAAAAGCAGGATGGGTTTGTTTCACCTTCTAAAGTGCAAGATGGTATAAACCAGCAACTTCCAGCTTCTATGTAAAGCACAAGAAAAGCTGCACTTTCTGGCCCGTGTGGCATGGCCCAGGCTAGGCTAAGCCCAGGGACCTGCAGTGGCTCTGGTGACAGGCCAGAGCTGGGTCCTGGCACGTGCCAGGCTCAGTCAGGAAGTGCCAAAGCACCAGGGAACCTCTCGCCCCCTCCGGCGCATTTCATTGACATTGACCCTGTAACCTCACTGTGGCAGTTCTGACCACAGCAAAGGCACAGCACAAGCTGACCAACAGTGGGGACAGTTCCACAGCACGTCCCAGAGCGTCCCCCTCACTCCCACGCCTGTGTGTGGCTCCCCTCCAGCCAGGGCTTCAGCTCTGCTCCGGCCAGGACCATCCCTGAGATCACTCCCTGCTGCCCCAAAAGGCTCACTCTGCACAGCAGTGATGCTGCTGCCAGCACTGGGGCCGGGGGTCCTGCTCAATGCTTCTTTGCTACAGGGAAAAAATGCAGTAGACAACTTCCACATCACAGGTACCTTTAATTTCTCACTCAGGTTTGAGTTATGTACATGAGGGTGGTTTACTTTTGACTTAAATAAAGTTTCTAGGTCCTACCAGGAATTAAACAGATGTTTTTACTTTACAGTTGCAGATGCACGGAGGGATTTAAGATGCACCACTTGTGTATCTGGAATTCTCCAATAGGACAAAAAGCAGCAAATTTTTCCAGTCCAAGCAGCTAATGAACAAAACAGACTTTATTCGTGCATGCTTATGCAGCAACACACACTGAGAATGACAGAAACCACTGGATTTAAGAGATTAGCCTGGATCTTAAACTGGCTCTGAAAACCCCCACATCAGAACCCCGCTTTCTCCACCGCTTCCCAGAGGATCCCACACCCCAATCCAGCTCCTCCCACAGAACAACAGCTCCTTCTGGGCTGACTGGGGAAGTTTTTCCCTCACCAGTGCAGTTGTGTTCACCCTCCAGCCCACCCTGTGCTGGTCAGGGACTCTCAGCTTTAAAAGGGACATTTTAAAAGCCATGGATTAAACCAAAGGAATAAAATAAAGCACAAATTCACCTGTTAAAACATCAGCCTGGTACTTCATTGTATTGTCAAGTTTAAAGTTGATTTTTAAAAATACCTGGTTAGTTGATAAGTATCGTAACTCTTGGTTATCTACAATGGAATCTGTCAAACAAATGCTGATTAAAACATTAATTTATAATTTTTCATTCGTTTCAGATCAAAATATGTAACTGCAGGGATATGCAAATTAAAAATTGTGTACACCAAACAACATAAATACTAATAACTGAGCTGGGCTGGTTTTGCTGATAGGATATGGGTTTGGTTTTAACATTTAGCATCATTCCCACAGATGGATGGGCGTGGGCTTTGTTCATAGAGTCTTTCTTTTAGAAGCCTGCATGGATCTGACCTGCCATTGTCAACTGATTCTCAAGATACTTAGTGCTTCCTTTAAAGCATTTCCATGCTGCAGCCCAAGGTTCTTCTCCACTTGCAAACCCCACATTGCCAAGGTGAGGATCACCTCATTGTCCAAGGAGGCACTAGGGAAACCAAGAAACTTTTGTATGCCCCAATTTCCTGCCAGTGAATGAGGGAAGTGTCCTTTGATCCTGCTGTGTAATAGGAATTGCACATCTCTAACAAACATGAAAAGCAAACAGCAAGTTGGACCATGGCAGTCATTTGGGAGAGGAAGCTCTACTGGAAACTGGATCACTAAACTCTAGTGGGATGGACAACTCCTCCTGGAAGTTCGTCTAGCATAAAAAAAACCAAACAAAAAACCATTTAAACTTAGTTTAACAGCACAGCTTAACCATTGAATGACCAAATAAAAAATAAATACATTTATCACATCAGCTGCGACTAAGATTTGTTGTCTTATTTCAGGTTTACAGTCAGTTCTATAAATATACCAACCCTTGCGTGATAGGAGGCCAAAACAAGTGTTTTCTGTTGATTTGGCAAATGTTTCATGACAAATATTCCAGAGTTTAATTAATTTCCATTAATTACATATAAGGTTCAGAAGATTCTGAATTGCAGCCTTATTATCTAGTATTCTTAGAGAAGATTTATTAAGCACACTTAAGTGATGTTACATAGATACACATTTCTGAAAGAGCCCTACAAAACTTTTCCCAAATGAGGTCACCAATTCAGGCACCAACAGACAGCAGAAAGAAAAACAGGTATAATTATCCGACATAACGACACTGTCAACTATTCAGTTAAGTGCCCTATTCCAATCACCCCACTTCTGCCTTCTCAGGTCTGATGTGACCAATGCCAGCCCATGTTCTTAAACCTATGGTACTTCTAGACAACGTATGTAAATTTACAGTATACAATTTGGATTCACCATGCATGAATACTTTGTGTGTAACATTTAATAAGCTCAATCTACATCCAGAATAATTTACATGAAAGGACAATATTTATTTAAACAGAGCTCAATGGGTAACCATGGTATCTGAGTGCATCCAGAGGAAAAGGGGTCACTGTGAACTCCATCAGCGGCACTCCCACACTTTTACTGTTTGATCTACACTCCCAGTCACCACGTACGGGGCTGTCTTGTGGAAATCTGCCAGGAGACAAAAGCTCACGTTACCAAAGCACCCAGACCTTCAGCATGTCCTCCCAAGACACTGAATGGCACTGCTTTTTCAAAACAATTCTACCAGCTCAAAGGCTAAATTCCAAAGCTCCTGGCTGTACTTCTGCAGCCAAATTCTCTCATGCTGTTACCGAGATCTGTAACACAAACCAGGAATGTCCAGGAATTCAAAGTAACTATTTTCTGACCACTATGCACACCCCTCTTTTCCTTTTTCTGGGCAAGCACTGACACTAGGGCCCTCGCCAGGTGCCTGCACGCTCTGGTGACAGGTTCCAGAACTCCTGTCAGTTAATATCCTTATCCATGTACAACACTGGCAGCAGAAGTGGAAAATGCAGCAGACTCCAACTCTCTAACTCACATGGGTGGGGGTTTGACTAGAAACTGGAGCTGATTTCTAGTTCATTTCTTCTACACTGAGAGCACAAGGCACCACCAGAGCCCCAAGGTGAACGGCAGCCTGGTGCTCAGCTGCAGCCAGTGGGGAGGCAGCAGCTCTGCCAGGGGGAGCAGTACATACCCAAAGAGGTAACAAAGTGTTCGTGCGCGTTGAGGGTTTTCATGCATCGCTTGTTCTTGAAGTCCCAGACACGGAGAGTCTTGTCATCAGCACAGCTCAAAATAAACTTTCCCCCAGAATGGAACAGGACGCCACGTACCCAGTTATCATGGCCCACCTTGTGCACAAGGAGAGATCAGTGAGCAGGCTGAGAGCTGAGCATCCCACACCTCACACTACGGCACGCTGAGGGACCCCTGCCTGGCCCCACAAGGACAGCACTGAGCTCCTGAAACCTCTCAGAACCCACAGCTTATCTCCAGTTTCTATTATTACACCTCTATCAGCTCTCCCAGCAATGCAAGTTCCCGTACTTGAAGGCAAACAAACAGCAGTTCTCATGTGATCTGCATCAATTCTGCTCTCCATCCCCGGCACCACCACCCAGTCCAGCCGGAATCCCAGCTGGGAACAGCAGGCTATGGCCCACGGGAAGTCCCACGTGTGGCAACAATGTGATATCTCACAGAAGACAACATTCAGATCCTTATCAGCATCTCTGTAAACAAACCAAGCTACTCATCACAGAACCTACGCCACAGTACTGCATCCACACAATGATTTTGGAAATTATCAGTACTCCTTAGCAACAAGATCTGAACTATAGAGGGCATTAAAACTGTATTTCCAGCATTTGTATTATTGCACCTCTGTCTTCTCTTGAAAACATGACATGCAAGATAATACATTTCATTAAAACTGGCTGTATATATGCAGCTGTGACTGCCAGAAAAAACACCAGAGGACTTACAAGTGTCATAAGGCACATGCCAGTGCTAATGTCCCACATCTTAATGGTCTTGTCTCTGGATCCAGACAGCAGAAAAGGCCCAGGCTTGCCACTCTTCTTAGTCTACAGAAAATTATGGTTTAAGTTACAGTATACATAGGATGGAAGCGGGAAGAGAAGCAATGAAGCAGATCCCTTCCCAGTGATACTGCTTAGCACCAAAGTCAGATCATACAACAGCTCACAGTGAGCAAACCCACACTGACAAAGCTGGGTCACAGGCACTGGTACTAATGTTAGGAGAATTACACAATCTGTTAAAAGAAATGGTTGTTTGTCCTGATGATTCCACACGCCAAGTAACGCTTTGAATACACATTTGCCTACTGCAAGACACCCTCTGTTAACAGCAGACACAGCTCAAGTGCCACACCTCGGGACAAACGAGGATCCAGCTCGCACATACCTTTGTGTTCACATTTTTCATAAAATGCAATGAAGCAGGGTTAGGAATTTCTGGAAACTTGCTGCTCTGAAGCGATTTCTGTGTGTGCCCGTGCCCGCTGTGACCACCGGCCGAGCTCTCACCTGCCCCAGGTGCGCAGGGAAGGGGCCCCCTGCGGGCTGTGCCCGATCCCACCAGCAGGGGGCAGGGGAGGCACCACTGCAGAGCCCGCACGGCCACCGGGAGCACACACGGACTTTCGCTTTAATTACTGATAATTAGGAGATTGTGAGGATCTTTTAGCGATTCAAGTAAAATTTGACTGAAATAACCTGTAAAAGCTATTACTAGACAAGTCCCTGTGTTCAGTGTGGCTGCTTTTCCTCTGGGGTGTCCATGGCCTTTGGAGGCAGAGTGCAAAACAGCAAAGCCACGTGAGGGGTTTCACCAGAAACTGGAGTTAACTTCTAGTTCCTTTCTTCTACACTTTAACCTGCTTAGAACGGAATTTCTTCTGTCCTTTAGCAAGCCTTTCTTGAGGCTCACTAGAAGAAGTATCTGTGATCACACAAACTAGGATTCATTTTAGTTAAGGAATGCTTTCTCCCATCAGTAGCTGACTCCTTGGTGCACACTGCACCCAAGGCAGCTTCAATCTGCATTCCCCCTTACACCTTCCAATTGCTAAGCATCCCTCTAATCTTCACATTCTGCCAGAGAAGCTGTTTTACACATTTCTTTGCTGCAATACCAGACAGTGGTCCCACTCTCATCCCTCCCTGAAGAGAGCACCTCTCCAAAGCTCACTTTCACTTGTGCAAAGATAGGTCCTGAACACAAAAGCTGGATCCTGGGAAGCCAAGAGGGGGCTTAGCTGCACACCAAGACACTCGGACCAAAGCACTCACACACCTGCTGTACCTGCCCGGCCCTTTGAGCCCAAAGCTCAGCGGCTGCCAGTGCCACACAGAGCACGGACAACCATCTCCCTGCAGTGCTTGTGTGACAGCCCGGGAAGGTTACCTCTGATCCTGTAGCTTCTGATATGGTGGAGTAGGAGCTCTCGGGAGCCCAGGAAATGCACTCTACCACATGCTCGTGCTCTCGGAGCTCAGCTTTGCACTCCTTTGTCGCTACCACCCACACGCGCACCGTCTGGTCGTTGGAGCAGCTGGCAATCAAGGTGCCGTCCTGGTTGGGCCGCACCATGCGCACCCATTCTCTGTGCCCCGTGAAAGTCTTCACGCAGTAACTGTGCAAAAAACCACAGCGTCCCTCAGCCGCCGGCGCAGCGCCCACCGCACGGGCCCCGGAGAGCTGGGGACGCTTGGCCCACTCCCAGCGGCTGAGATGAAATATTTTAGTGCACACATGCTCATCCTGGCAGGTGATGGAGCACACCATGAAGAGTTCGTGGAAAGGATGCTGACATGAGAAAGCAGTGACAGCCAAGGGCTAGCAAAAACTTGTTACGGCAAAAAGCAGGGAACTTGGGGGAAAATGAAGCTGACATGACTACTTGCATTAAACAGGTGATTTGAGAAAAGGTAGAGGTCATTTAGGTATTAGAGAGACAACTAATAAATGAAACAAGCAAGAAGACAAAAAAATAAAAATCAGGAGACACCTTGATCTGTGTCAAGAAAGGTAACAGATATTCCCTTTAAACTCATGGTTAACCAGTGAATTTATTTTCCTAATTGGTCATGAGCTAGAGATCTACCCTCACAGCTTCCAGAAAGACAAAACCAGTTAGTTTTAATTAGTCGGTATTAACATCTAAACCCCTCTGTCTAATGATTGAGGCAGAATCCTTCAGTGAATCACTCTAAAGGGCACAGCATCATTTCTCAATTCAAATAGTGCCTGCTGACATTCAGATTCCTGTGTCCCATTTCTACACACAGTGGCTCCTCCTCGCCTTTGTTCTGGGGCTGTTTGCTCACAAGTGCACTTACCCTGTCTGGACTTCCCACATTTTGATAGTTTTATCCCTTGAGGCAGAAACTATATGATCTCCATTGGGCATGATGGCTACCGAAGAAACGTTGTGATCATGACCTAAAAACAAAAAAAAAACCCTTTATTAAGTGGCACTGGCAGAGTTTTCACAAAGCACACAGGATTTGCTCTTTTTTAAATCTTGGTCAAGTAGCTACAGCAGCAGTGTGCATTTTATGGAATAATCTTCACATGTAAACTTGAAATTTTATGAAATAATCATCCATATTTTTAGAACCCACATAGTCCAGACACTGGGCATCCTTAAAAGTGCTTTCTATTTACTTGCATATGCCTATGGGTGGGTGTTTATTCTTTTAAATCTCAAACATTCTCTACTTCTACTTGCCACTTCTAAAAGATGATCCTAAAAGCAAGAAAAAAGCTCTTACAAAAGACTATAAAAAACATTTGCTGTCAATTAGAACCCTATAGCTGTGCTAGTTGTACTTTCTCACTTTTCCTGCAGCTTTCAAACCCAGTGCAAAGGGAATGTTCCCGTGTGATCAAACACACGCAGCCAAACCCAGCACGGAGCAGCCACAACCCCTCTGGCACTGAGGCCTTCCTGTAGCCCTGCATGGGGAACACAGAGGGCTGAAGGAAGGAATCTTTCACTGATTTGAAGGCAGTTTTATTGTCTAGCAAGCACTTAATATTTAAAGTTAAAATCCCTCTAACTATCATTTTATTTCAGTATCATTATGGGATGCTTCCCACACCATCATGCACAGTGGATTTAAGATGCCACTTCATTCCATAAACACTGCATGTAACCCCTGTTTACAGAGCACTCTAAGCACCAAATAATATCCCTCCTTTTTCTCTTGGAAAATACCCTGGTCTATAACCCCCTTCCACATCAGCAGTTTTCCTGGATTAAAAAAAAAAAAAAAAAAAAAAAAAAACTCTTCACTTTACAGACTGCTAAATGAATCCCTTTACACCTTACCGTGCATAGTTCTGATGCACTCAAAGCCCTGGAAATCCCATAGCTTAATGGTCATATCAGCAGAACAGGAGGCCAAGAGTTTGCCAGTGTGGTCAAAGGAAATATCTTGCACAGAGTCTGTGTGCCCCTTCAGGGTTCGCTCAAAGTCTCCTGTCTCATAATCCCACACCTGACAAGGGAGCAGACAACCTGTTAGCAGCAGACCATTACTCTTTGTATTCTCCAGCCTCACATTTGCACTCTGCAGGTCAGTCTGGCACCTTGTTCAATAATTCATCAAGCAACAGACAGACAGCCCTAAAAAGCTTAACAGTAGAGACAACCAAATTGCTTCTTATGTGATTTTGTTACTAATAAATTAACTGAATTCATGCATCTTGAAAACTGCTCTTCAGCTAACTTTAAGCATTATGAACCCAGTTTCACTGTGCTGATGTCACCCATTCCACAGCCAGTTGTCTGGAGCACACACGTACCTTTATTGTGGCATCCTCTGAAGCAGAGACCATAACACTGAAAACTGGATGGAAAATGACTCGAGTGACAGGACTCCTGTGCCCACTCAACGCATACTTCTCTGGAGGACGAGGAATCCACTCCTTAGGGTCTCGTTTCTGACCAAGAGGTCCACCTGATGTAAATTCTTCCTTAGCTTCATTCAGCTTCGATTCTAATTCCATTACCTAAGTGCATGAATTTTAAAGAGACCTTTCATTTCCGGTTTTATACAAGAGCTAATTCACCTTCTTGCACTAGTAATCCAAATAACAACTGACTCTAAAACTCACAGAAAAGCAAAGACTGCATGGACTCAAACTCATTACCAACATTCAGTAGCGCTGATTTTTAAAATCAAACCTAAATTAATAATTTATAGTTTACTCTTCAATAATTCATAGTTAATTCTTAATACTTTAATCATTAATCATTTATTCTTTTCAAATTCCCAAATATTTTCACATGAAAAAAAAGTTCTACAAAATCCCCTTTACTCATACACTGTACATATACATCTGAGTTACTATTGTGCCAAACCACCAAAGGTTGTGCTAACAAAAAGGAATGCTACTGCTGCAGGAATTCTGTGTCCTGTTGGAGCTAGCACACACATTAACCAACAACAGAAACACCGGAGGGCTAATAAACCCTCGCTGTATTAACCTGCACAAGGGATAAGGCTTTATTGTTAACACACTGATTTTAGGGTTTTTTTGCTTTTAATACACTCTTGGGCCATTGAAGCATGACTAAAATGAGTTTTGTACTCTCCACTTGCAGCACAATCCCCCACTGGAGTGCATTGGAGCTAATGGCTCCTTCCCTCCAGGGCCATGGCCCAAGACAACAGGCAGCAGAGACTTTCCCTGGTTCTAGCCCAGCCTGACCCTCTGCACACAGCCACTCCGCCTCCCTCCTCAGCAGCCGCCCCCAGGCACCTCCTGCCTCTCCAGCTTCAGCACTGCACACACGTCTTCAGGGCTGAATGCTTTCTCTGCTAACTGCACCCACCAGATCTCTACCTACCTTCTTTTGTAATCTTATAACAGATGTCCATTTCTTTTCCAGAAGTCCAGCGTACTTCTTATCTAACTCTTCATTCTGAGAAGAAGCGTTCAAAGAAAGAGGAAAAAGAGCAACACAAAAACAAACATCAGAGATGCAGAAGTAACTAAATGCTGCACTTCTTTTCCATTACAAAATTACAGTCTCATGCTACAATAACCCTAAATGAGATGAAGATAACAGACATCAGAAAATAACCATGCCAAGGCTTACTCCATGGAAGATAAAACCTCTGAGGACTGGCTACCTTGGTCAGAGATGTTCATCTACTACTATAGGGGGGCACTTGTAGAAGCTGGAGTTATCTGCATGGATAATCCATAATCAAATCTCTCTCTCTGGAGCTACACATTAATCCTTCCAATTTACCCAAATAATTTCAGCCTTTACCCCTTTTTCCCCCATTTTAGTTATAGCCCACTCCAATTCAGATTTTCTTGTAGAAAAGTCATGAAACTTAGCAACTGCATTTTCTCCTTCCCTCAGGACCATCTAACCTATTTAGATTGCTTTCCTAAGCTTTGGGAAGAGGAGACTAAATTAGGTTGATAGATAAGGCAGATAAGGGAATGATATTAGGATTTTCAATTATAAGTATGTTATTTTCAATTTGTCATTTCTACTTATTTATTCAATACTAGTAGCAAATTGGAAAAATTAAATCAAACTTCAAGTATTTTGGAAAAAGAACAATGCAAGATCCATAATAAAGGCAAGGATTTATCCAGCACACAGAAGTTTACTACTCAATCCAGCCATATGAAATGTACACCTCCTATGCTAATAGGTGGCAAAGTTAAAAATTATACCAAATCATGTGTGACAAAGGCAAATCAACAGAATGAAGTTGCAAGAAATGACTGGTCTGAGTCATTGGCATCTGTACAGTCTAAGCAAACAGAGCTGCTTACCAGAGCTGGTCACACAGTCACAGAATCACAGACTGGTTTGGGTTGGAAGGGACCTTGAATCTCATTTTGTTCCAGCCCCCTGCCAAGGGGGGAACACCTTCCACTAGGCCAGGCTGCTCCAAGCCCTGTCCAACCTGGCCTTACTGGATGATTAACTTCTATGAACTGTTTCAGCCTGCCCTCCTACTGCATGGTTACCCAAGAGGTGTGCAGCAGACTCGGGCAATGACTTAACTCCTGACCCAACTCAAATCTCAAAAGAATCTTCCAACATTGGCTCTGTATGACAAAGCAGAAGACAAAAGCAATCCAGTTTTGTCTTCCTGTTTCTCAAAGATTCCCAGTGTAGTCAGTCTCCAACACTGCACAGTCTCAGACCATTTCAAATCTGGTTATAAAACCACTTGCTCAGAAATGGTCAACTCACCCAGTGCTTATTTTTTCCTTTTCTGGCAAGGCAATAAGCTGTGTGAGTTCAGCACCTCCAGTTCTGAGACTGAGCTAACAGGTAGGTAACAGATACACAGGTTCAGAACAGATGCAAATGCCATAAAACTGTCAGACTTCTAAACTAAAATACAGATGAAGAATCTTGTTTGAACTCACCACATCTAATTCAGCTTCCTTTTTAAAAACTGAGTATGCCTCCTCGTAGCCATTGGAACGGAGGTAATCTGCTATCGCTCGATTTCTACAAAACAACATTTTCAAGGCAATTTAAGGAGTCAGAGAAAGATTGTCATCACAACATAGAGCATTCTGATCAGATCCTTGTCTACATTCCAAAGTAAAATAGCAAAAAATTCCCAGAATTTACTCAAGATAAATGTAGAATTCACAGACTGCAGCTTATATTGCAATGTGCTTACTGCAAATTGAAGAATCCATTTTTTATGCCATCAGTAACTTTGAAATTATATTTTCATAATAATTTCCCAATTCTGGTTTCAAATACCAGCAGTTCTACCAAAAATAAAGAGTAGGGAGATCCAAACCATAATACACAGTACTTAAAGGGCATGTGAACAGTGACACTCTAAAATCTGTTTGGAAACAAATGTTAATAAGTGAAGTTTAATGAAAATGTAACGCAAACTTAAAAACAATGATCCCTTACAGTTCATCTCGTTGCCTTTGTGACAGCACCATCGTGGCTGAGATGTCAGGTTAACGTGATCGAGCAGTGGCTTCTCCTCAAGAGCTGAAGTCTTGGGAACCCAGGATCCACAATTCAGTCTGCCACAGTGGCTTAAATCACAAGTATTTCCCCAGATGTGAAATCCAATAGGAAATCCACAGGCATTCAACACAGAAGATTCAATCCATCTACAAGGAAGAAAAAAAGACACCATTTGTTTCCTTGAAACAAGCATTCCTCAGGTAGCTTAGAATCATCCAAACAGCATCTTTAAAGACTGTGGCTCTACCCCAGCATGGGGCCCTTAAAGCAACAGTGCTACCCAACTGCAGCACACACATGACTTTTCCCACTCCAGTACCACCACCTGAGGGAGTTCTGAAGAACCTTTAACTCAGAGACAACACGTGTTTTCTTTTCAGTCATGTGTTAATGTAGTTTACCTAGAGTTAATATTTCATCTCGTCCACATTTAGGGCACAGTAAATTTGTAAACAGTCCTCCAATCTTATCAGAGTGGCACCATTACCACGGGAAGAGCTGCCACAGGCCCACGACTGCAGCTGGACTCAGGCAGTGGAGTGATCACAACACCTCTGGCAATGCCAGCCAATTTGGGATACGGCTGAAATCCGACACGCTCGAGACAGTTCAAGTCAGTGGAGCTGTGCTTTTCCAAAACAGGCTCGTTAGTATCCATTGATTCAGAATCATGAACTGCAGCATTCTCGGTGCTTCAGCTGGGCAGCTTTAACCTCTGCCACAGCGACATCAGCGAGCCCACGCTGGCAGCAGCGCCTTTGCTCTCTGCACCGCAGGGCCCTTGTGAGCAGCCGGACCATGGGAAGTGCTGAAATGGCACTCCTGCACACCTGGCAGGTTCTGGACAGAACTCATCATTCACTCAGGCTGCTCAGCAAGTCTGACCGACCAGCCAGCCTTCAGCACCAAGATAAACTGAGGCAACACACAGAGGCTCAGGGACAGCAGGTGGGTTTGTAAACTTTCTACTGACTGCTTGAGGACTGCATGCTCCCACTGCCTCACCTCTGCCCCTCCCTGCACACAGGCACACTGCCTTCAGTATCACAGCTCAATAACAATTTCAGTAGGGAGCCTCCTTTAAACAATAGCCTGCTATGAAAAAAGTAAGGAAACACTAAGCTTGTATCATTAAAGGCTACTTATTCATCACAGCGGATCAGAGGCTTCTTTCTAAACCTATCTAGGCCCTGCTGTCTGCTTCAAAATGAGCTTAAGCTGCAAGTTGCCTGTTTCCACCCTGCTGCTGGATCTTCCAGGGCAAATGCTGCACACCGTAACACTGCCCTGCAAGCCAGTTAGGACAGGAACCCTCTGAACAGGCAGTGCCTCATTAATTAGTCTCAACCTCTTCCACAACAACTATTTCAAAAACAATTCAGCTGAAAACTAACAGCACAGGCTGCATCCTTTCAGAGAACAGAAGCAAGCATTTCACTTCCTCTTGTGCCACACCTAATTCATGCCGGGTAGAGAGACACAGGGGTTTCAAGAGGCGCCCGGTGCTCAGCACAGAGCAGAGCTCCACATGCAAATTACCACCCCAACCGAGGTCCTGCCGTGCTGGGAGGGGCCCTGCAGAGGGCAGGGACAGGACACCGGGGCAGGGCCGGGCTCGGGCAGCCCGGAACGCAGGCACCGCTCCCCGCAGCGCTGCCCAGACACACACACGGCCAAAATCTGCCTCCAGGACCGCCACGGGAGAAACCTGAAGGTGGGCTTTGTATTGTGAACCGCCACTATGCAGTGAATACCTAGCAAATCCAGTGCCAGCGTACTGACTCCACTAAAATTTCCAATATCTCATCAATTTTGTTGTGGCCTCTGGGAGATGCAATTATAGCATTTGTCTAAAAATAACAGCAACTGTGTTTGTAAGACCATCCTTCACATGTCACCTATTTAGGGATGCATATTCCCTGTCAAATGTAAAGTAACCCCAAACTTCTCCACATCCCATATCCACTTCCCAACACCTGGGCTGCTCCATAATCTAACTCTGAGTTGTTAGTGAGAAACAGATCCTGGTACTAGATAAATTCCAACAGCTACAGGGCAAAGCTGCTACTCCTGTATTAGCAAATTACAGCTGAGCAAAAGCCACCAACCAACTGATCTGCAGCATCTCGTTCCTCCAGAAAGGGTCTGTTCCAAGCACCCTGCTCAGCATTCCTGACTTTCAACTACAAAGCCACCTGAATAGAAGGCAAAGTATTTTTAAGACTGCCTCCTTCAGAGACAAAATCAGAACAAAATAAAAACAAAGCCCACTCCAAACAAACAAAAAGCAGAACAAACAAAAAACCCCACACAATCAACCCACTCAAGCAGAGGTGTCCAAACCCAAAAAGCCCAGAAGGACCACTATTAATTACACACCCGTGCCACTGTGCACTACCTTTTTTTCAGCTGGAGCAGGCTTTGTGACATAGAGGCTTCAGCAAAGCAAACTAACCAGTCCTCCCCCATCACCTATCAGCCACCATCGTGCTACCCTCGAACAGCTCAGCCATGACAGGCACCTGGGGCGCGGGGGAACCCAGGGGAACAACAACAACCCACAAAGAGCCGCCTGTTCATTACATCGTGCCTGAAACTGGTCACTTTGTATCAGCATTTTAGGGCAGCGTCAAGACTGAGTTGGACGTTCTTTTGAAGGGAGAGGTGTCTTTGCATAAGAATTTTACTTTGTCCACTATTAAATACAGGAAAAAGCACACTGAACTTAGCCACCCATTGAGTAACAGCTACTAATGAAGTGTGAATCAGGATGTGCCTTTTATTAATACCCACTTACACTCCTCCAAGTTGTAGTTTCTAACTTAAAACCTATCTGATTCCCTATCAACAGTCTGCATAAACAAAAGCACCAAGTGGCAAACCTCTGCATAAGGACAGTAACAGAGGGCTACAGGTGTTCTCAGCAAGATCAGGTGTCTTTGCAAGCCTTTTAAAATTGGGAGCTGGCAGAACGCCTGTCGCTGGCACAGGACACCTGCAATGGGCACCTCTCACTCCTCCTGGCAGCACAGGACCTGCACAGTTTCCCAGAACAACACAAACCATTCCTTACCTACACAAAACATACTCCTCAGCTCCACTAACAGCAGCAGATCCTCAGCAGGCAACTGCACCTCATCCCAACTGCCCACCTTTCCACTTGGCTACAGATCAGCTTTTACACTTAGGACTGGCAGAAACGTCAGAGCAGTAAGGATAGCAGACTAGAGAGTGGCATACTAAAGCATAATCTTTAAACAGAAATTACTTTTAAAAGAGACAGCCATCACAGGCCAGAATTTTTCCCTGCACAAGGTTCTAAAACACACAGAATTATTGATGAAGAGCACCAAACTGAGCAGAAATACCTGAAAAGCAGAAGAATCCTCTCCTGTAAGGGAAGGTGGGAACAGCACAGTGCAGGTTCTTCTGACCTTCTCATTTGAAAAAAAAGGGACTCTGTCTCCTCCTGTTTGACCATCACCCCCTTCTTCCTAAACTGGGGTTTGGAGATTCCTGCCCTTCACCACACTGAGGACACGCTCGGTGCCACTGCGGGGGCTCCGAGGCCCTGGCCCTGCCCAGCCACCCCGGCCCTGCCCAGCCGGTGCCACCTGGGCAGCACTCGCCCCTTGGCTGTGGCACCAGCCAGCCCCACACCACACTGGCCAGGCACCACCGAGCTGGCACGGACACAACAGCCTCTTCCCAGGGTGACTCAGAGCATCCAACAGAATCCTGCTGCTTCCTGGCCTCAAACACTGGGTCCTTCCACTGATGGCTATCAGTGTGGCTCAAGTGCTTCCTAGATAACTGGAAAACTTCACAGTAACATAATGAGAGACCTGCAAATGATTCATAAATGCACCAACAGCAAAACGAAACAAGTTCAGCTCCATTTGTTAGCTGAGACAGCTCTACAGGAGGTATCCAAGCACAATAGCTACACGCTCAGTCACAGCAACGAGGTAGGGAAAAATAATCACTTTCAGGCAAGAGATTCCTCTCAGCTCATGGCATGTCATGCCAATAAATGATACACCTTGGCTTGAAGGTATTTCTATCACTGTGTCCATACTTGCTTCAGGAGACACCTAAATACTTTCTGTAAGTATTCTCCAAATAAAACTGAGAAACAGATTATGGAATCAAATTCATTCATCAGCATTTTGGTCTCAACATGACAAAAATACTTGTTCATTTACCAGAATGAGCATCAAGCAAGAGCAAAATTACTGGAATTAAAAGTCCTAAAAGTGCCCATTCTGTATACAAAAAAAAAATTAAAAAATCTATCTGCAAAGTTCTTCAGCGATCATTACGATTTTGTTTAGCAGAGTATACTGGATGCTAAACAGTACTAAAATTTGAGTTATATATCTGAGCTCTTCCAAATCCACATATTCAGAAGGGTATCCTGAGGTACCAACTCCACCATCACAACAAACCTCAGCATCTTCCACAGGATTTTGCCAGTAAGTTTGTTTCAAGGTTCTCCACTGCCTTTGTTTGCTCCTATCAAGTGTGTCAGAAACACTTTTAAGGACTAACACCACAAACCAACCCCTAAAATGTCTCAGCTGACAAAGTCACTCCTGGTTGAGCTGTGCTCCATCTCACCCGTAGTGAGCTCCCCTCTCCCAGGATGGAGGCACAGCAAACCCAGCTGTGCCAGCGCCTGTCACTGGCAGTGCTCTGCCACCAGTGAGGTGTAAGAACAACAAAAATCAGCTTCAACTTCATTCCTTGGTTCACAGCACTGGCAGCAGCAGTGAACTGTTCCACACACCAGCACCACCGCCCCGGGTTCACTCTGCTGCTGCTCTCCAGCTCATCTGCTGGTGCATATCCCAAATACATGTCCATGGCTCCTCCAGGAACTTAACAGTAAATTAATTCAATTGCTGCAGTTTTTATGACGGTTGCTTAGGCTCCATAAACAGTCTCCCCCACAAAAACACAAGTGTTGTACACTAAATATGTAACTGTAGCTCATTATATTAAAAATTAGAAGAGATACATGGCATCAATTAGAGCCAAAGCATCAGCAGATGCAGAACAGACCAGCAGAGTGCAGCTCTGAAAGCTCAACAAAGCTTTAGCTCAGCACTGCTGTGCTTTAGGAATTGTACAGTTTTGCCTTTTTTTGCAGAATTCTAATATTTTAGTTAACTCAGCTACAAGACCATCTTTTTCAGTAAGTACTATTATGACAACATTTTAAATGATATTCTATAAGAATGTTTATTGAAGGAAACAAAATCAGATGTCACTATCTCAGATTGCCAGGTCAGGCACACCTAATACAAAGCATTTGGGTGTTAAAAAGGCACATGAGCCATCACCAGCATCAGGAACACAAAACTGGGTTCACATGGTGAAATCAATTAAAAGTTTTCCATTACCCACATTTAGGTTCAAATTTAAATTTAAGATTTAAAATGTCAATAATCTGTATAAAACTTAAAACATTTACGAGTGTCCAGCTACATGTTACCAATTTTCAAGTGGTTCCTCTGATACATTCTATCATTCTTAAAAGGTTTTTCTACCTCAAAGAAAACTCCTGGAGTTTACTTTTGAGTTGTTAATATACCCAAAATCCTACTTCAGTTAGGTCCCTCTCTTCAGCTAATTTTACAATCCCAGTGAAAGGCCAGTCACTTATGAAAACCAAAGGCCACCAAAAAGGGTAACTGAATTCATATCATCAGAATTAAATTCCACAACTCTTTAAAGCTGAAAGGATCCATTTGTGCATTAATAACGGAGAAACTCTTGTTGCATTGTCTCTTGCTACATGGCTAGCACAGGAGGTCCTTGCAAGGTTCTTGGACAGTGTATCCTGTTTTCCTAACATTAACAAAAGAATTTAAAGTGATTATTTGGGAGTATTCACAGGCAATTAGAGCTACAGTCCTTATGGAAGCACTAGACCACATGACTTGCTCTCTTACACCTCCAGATTATGCTGCTAAATTCTACCAAGTATATAAGAAAACCTCCTTTTAATTTAAACTAATTTTTAATGGGACTGATTTTGTTTTAAAGCAAAAAGCTGCTTTATCAAACTCAAGCCACAGAACAGGACAACTCTTCCCCCAAATGTACCCAAAACCAGATTCCAGAGAAGTGATGTAATATCCATGGTTCCTGGGCATAACTATTAGGACCTGAAAGGGTTCCGAGATAGGCTTCTATCTGTTGATAGGAAAGAAAAACAGTAACAAGTAAAGTAATCCAGTTCCTCTCCTGCCTCCGCCTTGCCCCCCGTGACTGCAGGGAAGCTCATCCACAGTCCAATCACCCAGGCACAGCCATGCAGCTGCTCTTGGTGCAGCAAACAGACCTTATCCTACAAAATGTTGGAATCCATCACCTGCTAAGCCGGCAGGGATGAGTGGGAGAATATAAGAAAGCTACTCATTTATGAGCTGGGTTAATCTTTTTTCCACTTTTCAGCCTACATCAGTAAAGCTGGCTGAGGGATTACAACAAAGTGAGCTCCAACAGCTATCTGATTTGGGAAAAACAAAACAAGAAGCAAATCTGATCTGAATTACAACTCTGAGCCTTATTTTTAATTCATATGTTTAGTAAGCCTGTTATTCTGCAATTAAGTGAAGTCTCAAAATGCCCGTAGGTCAACACTTTGCTTGATACATCAATGTAGTATCCACAGAGCATTCTGTGCAGTGTTTGTAATAATTCACAAAATACATTTTCCGTTTCAGTTCAGTTACAGGTTTATCAAAGGAAACATATTTTTTCCCCATTTCACCTACTTGTACAGCTTTTTCTAAAAACCTGATACAGTAGTTTAGTTCTGAAAATAATTCAACACTAAATCCATGGGGAACTAGAAAGCAATCAGTAGCAGATCAGATATAGTGCCTATGTTCCAAAGACTTGGAATGCAGGTTGCAATTACATCTGAAAAACAAAGTTAAGGAATGTCATCAAGATGCTGTACACCAGGACCGAGCTGGCGGCCTAAAGAAACGCCTGTGCATTTTGAAATCAGCTCCTATGCCCGTCTGCTTTCCCATATTATTTCAAGCTAAGTTTTTAACACATCACTGGCAGCCACAACCCACCTTTAGGACTGTAAAACAACAGAAATCATTTCTGGCCTCGTTACCTTCCCAGGCAACAACACTAAATGATTTTGAGGAATCTGGACCAAATTTGCTTGGGAAATTTTTTTTTTAAAAGAAGACTTTAAATTAATTCAATCTTGGCATTTTTTCCGCCATGTATCACTTCAGTTTTGCAATTCTGATAGAATCATGATACAAGTAATTCTCAGGAGAAACATCTTGAGCACTGTCACATCATCTCATTTTAGAGCCTTTGAGCTTCCTCCAGGTCAGAGCTCCAGCCTGAGGTCTGTGTGTAGGCTTTGGTGGAAAACAAGGGGAAACATCCTTCTTCTAACCTGCCTGTTCAATACTGTGTGAAAATGCAGGTAAATTTAGCCACCAATAACAGGAAGAATGCAGGCTGCAGTAGAAAATAAAAGTTTACCATGTGTGGAAAGGCTTTTGGCACGGCGCTCCCACCGAGCTGCTCAGGGCGTTGTGGCAGCGGCAGGGGCAGGGCCGGGGGCTGCTCGCTGCTCCCCATCCCTGCTCAGGGCAAGGCACAGCAGGCTCACCCGGGACCCCAGCTGGGCACTTCTCACCATCACTGCCGTGTCAAACAACACACACACATTTTGGGAGAGCAGCTCTGTCTGCTATCTCTGTAGCAGGAGAGCGCTACACTTGGATGTGTCTGTCGGCAGGCACGCACTGGATTTGAACTTTGTTGTTCTCAGTTCTGCCTCCCATACTTCTCTGGCTTGAAAAATTAAGTAACAGATTTATAGCTGTAAAGGAGGTCACAGGACTATATCCAATTTTCAATAATTCAATCATTAAACTGTCTGTTATACTGAAAATGTGATATTAACAAAAACAACTGTGAATTGATTAAATTTATATAGAAAAATATCCAAAAGGAAACTTAAAGGAACACCTATGCTAATACTTTAGAAACAGGGGAAGGTGTAAACCACAAAGAAATCCAAACAAGAACTGAAACAGAACCTCCACTCTTCAATCATGAGAACACTGTTGGTCCTTTAGCCATTTTCAAAGCTTGCTGACCAAAAATGTCTTCACTTGCCCAGAGGGGAGGGAAAAAAACCCAACACCAAAAAGCTCATCATAATTGTCAACAGTAACATCTTATTCTATTACAGGGAACAGTGTTCAACCTTTCATGACACTAGTACCAAAAATAATGAAATCAGGGTTCTGGTGTCCCATCTTTCTTATCACCCACCTTCACCTACTACACTCCTGCCCCTAAAACAGAGCTGAAGGTGAGAGAACCAGAAACTTCCAGCATTACTGATTTAACAGACACCATCTGTTTAAAATACATACAGACACTCATTAATGACATCATCCTCTTAATAGATTGCAAAGATATGAGCATTTATACAAACCAAATTGTTTACCCAATCTCTTTCTTCACCCCAAAAAAGCAGGTGAATCCAGCATAAGACAAGCTGCAAATGTTGCTGCTTTATGGAAGAAACAGTCATTTATCTGCAGCAAACAGCCTAGATGCTTCCAGCTGATTTTCCCCTAGTCTTAAAGAAGGATAAACTTAACACCTTTGCTTTAGCATTAAGCAGAAAAACAAGGCAGAGGCAATCTCGGGGGGAGCTGGGGGGACCACTTGTCTGTCTAATTAAACCAAAAGAACTTAAGGCCTGTGGAGCACAATAGGAACAACTAACATGGGTACAAGAGGCAAGGTATAAATAATCTCAGTCAGGAATGCCCCTGTGCTATCCCAGATGCAAACCAGTGCAGCACCAGGCCACAGAGCCTGTCACCCACCTCACGAGAGGTGTGACAGCTGAGTCACCAACCAGCCCCAGAACCAGAGGTGCCTCGGAACAGCCTTCGACCAACTCCCTCAGCAGGGACCTGCTTAACAACGGGTCCAAGGAAATTACAGGACACACACTGCTGCTGCACCACCTACAAACCTCAACCAGGGACAGTCCCATCTCTGGAAACACCTTCTCAAGGCTGCAGCAAGTAGTTACTAGTAAAAAATATCAGGTAAGTCTTCCAGAATCAACAGAATCACAACCACAAAGATGTATTTATTACATTCCTTTAATCACAATCCTTATCCAAAGTCCACAAGCAGCCAAGCCAAGCTGCAGAGCTCACTCAGAAGCAGAGTGGAGAGAAGGAAATGGCAAAAATAATTCCTTTTTTAATAATAATAATAATAATAATAAAAATAATTCACCATTGAGAAGGATATGGCGAAAATAATTCCAAATGTATTAACTAGCAGGTACTTTGAATTAATAATGTTGACTTTTTAACACAGTTACACATCCGTCAGTGCTCTTGGTATTGGTCAGTGTGACAATGCTGTGCACAGCATTAGTTTTAAAAGACTGTGTTTATAGTCCCAAGGAAATGGAGTTCAGCATACACTTACTTCGTAAGTAACATTTTTCTTTGAAATTTCCTGACAGTACATGCCAGCAGGAAGTGAAATGATAGGTGGCTTCCGAGACAGTGAATTAAAGCAAGAGAGCCTAAGTCACACCTATCTAATCCCTTAAGGAGAGAGCAGGAGGTTAAAAAAAAGAAAACAGAATAAGCTTTTAAACATTATGAATGAGACAAACATTGCCTCAACTGAGAGGAAAAGGCCCGTCTTTAAACAACTGAGATAAGATACAGGTTATCAATACACATCTGTTGGGCTAACCCTCAGCAGTTGGCATCTCCAGGATAAAACTGGAATTCTATTCCTCATCAGACAAAACCCTGGTTCTCGCCAATGCTTTTGATATGTACTGTTCATCAGTAGGTCGTAGAACATGGCAGGAATGAAGAACAGTTTTGTTCTAAAATAACTGTAATACATGAACATCAGACATTTAACCCAACCTAGGCTCAGGACCCCACCACCAAGCTGACGTGACAGAGCTGCAGCTCCCACCACACCTCTGCACCCCAGTGATGGCACAACCCTGCCCACAGAGCTCAGCCATTCACACTCCATAACATGGACAGCATTCAGAGCAAGAATTCTGAGGAAACAGCTTTACGTACTTGAAAATTGATTTTAAACAGGTCAGGATTGTATCTTAGTGCAAATGCCTACTTTTAAAAACTTAAAGTGTAGCCTGCTCTATCAGGCAGATCTAAAGACCAAGCAACATCAACCATGAATAAAACCCTCAAAAGCCACATTAGGAGCCCCATTTCCCTTGTGTCAGGGAATAAAGTAGCTCCTGAGAAAGCCCCTGAACCCAGGCTAGGCTTCACCAGTGCAATACATTTTTAGTAGTCAGGTTGTCCTGCCAATGATACTTAAGCTCTTATAAAAGGCAGAAAGAGGAGCCAGTTGTAACGTCACTGACAGATCTGCAAGTATGGACAGTGCATAACTTAACGACCTCTCTGCAACAAACCTCACAGGGGAGTCACAGCACCATTCTATCAACACACATGGCTCTGATCCTTGGGAAAGATCTTCAGTTGCCATCACAAATTACATGTTAGAGGCTGGAAACTCCCCCGCACCCTATAGGAAATCTGAAATTATTTTCTATTAATAATAATTACAGATTTCTATTGTCCTCTTGATTTCCTGAATTTAGGCCTACACAGTTCTTATTTTCAGCCTGACAAGTATTTCAGTGCCCACTTCATGGAGGCTTCAGCTGCTCTCCCAGTCTCTGCCTTTGGTTTAGAAAATGGGCCTGAAGTTCACCAGAGTAGAAGAGAGCTGTCCTAAACCGAACTATTCCATTGCCATTCTCCTTCCTACTATGGGAATTCCAATCCCTCTAATTCAGGAATACAGGGCAGCTACAGAGGGTTGTAAAAGAACTTACAAACACATGCAGTCTATACCTGAGCTACCCCGAGGCAGAGGGGTTCAGCTACTGTTTGCCCACAATGCTCCACAAGAAGTATAAATACATTATCACTAATGATGGACACTGCCTGTGGAGTTCTTCAGGGAAGACAAGGCTGGAGTGCTGGACAAGGCAGTCAGCAGATGTTGATTCTGGAGCTGTCCCATCCATAGCAGGCTGGATAGACAGCAAGTAGAGAGCAAAGACACAACCTGAGCTCCCAGGCTGGGAGGAGCACAGGAGCCAGGACAGACACAGGAGTCAGCAGGACAGGCAAGACAGAGCCCATGTGCAGCCAGAAAGGAACTGTTGATGCCTTTTGCTTCTGCAGAACCCAAATGAACAAGTTACTCCTGCAGAAAAAGTGACTGCCATCATTTCAAGGGCAAAAATCAACCAAAGCTGTTAAGATGGCAAGCGTTTTTCTGGGGTCTTCTTTGGCCTTAGCCTGGATAAGCATTACTCAGGTATTTAGCTCATGCAGCCACTGAATCCTGGAACATCCACTCCAAGTGAACAAACTAGAAATAATGCAGAAACCACTGGCCCTTATTTTAATTTTGGGCGTACTAAGAGAAACACAGTCTCTTTCTTGTGTGCCCATCTCCTATCGCAAACTGCACTCCAGAACTGAGAGCCCAGTGAAAAAGCAAAATCTCAGCCTGCTTCAGAACCCTCGTGTTCAAGGCTGCACTTGCTCCAATCAGCACTGAAATCAGATGGGAATGCCATGAGGCACATGTGGAACCGGAGAGCACTTCCACAGGCAGCCCTTCCTAGGTGCTTCCTCCAGTCCCTATTGTATTCCCCAAATCCTTTGTTCAAATGCCTTTCCCACACAACTTTAAGCAGCAGTACCCAAGGGGGACAGCAATGCTCTTACACAGCTAGAGTGCTCAAAAGGGCTTCCAAAATCCTGAGATGCCGTTTTACAAGAACTTGGCACATGACGAAGGCAACGCAATCCAGTCTGTACACTGACAGCAGTCACTCCACTGTGGTCACCAGAGAAACCAGGGATTGTCTTTTTCTGTGTGCCCACCCATAATCCGCTCCAACCAAGAAGTTCCATGAACAAATAACAGCATGAAGCCACAATACAGAGGCTTCTCAGGATTCCAGAAAATCTTGTGTGTAAAACACTCGCACAAAAATTGTAATTCTTATCTAAAGTGTAAATAAAATCAATTCAACAAGTGCATATCTAAGTGGATAAATTGAAGCGGTTATCAGACAAAAAAAATCCGGCTTTGCAACAGTGACTGGTCACTTCTCACTGCCAGACAAATCAAAATCCACCCTGCAGAAAAATCAGCCTCGGAACAGAATGTGAGATTTGTTTCATTTCCGAAGCTTCCTGCACCATTAGATTCTTCCCTAAAGAAGAGACTTCATTGTTACGGCAATTAGTATTCCTCCACCCCGGCAAAGGGAGGAAAAAAAAGCTCTGAAAGGGTAATCGAGCCATTTCGCAGCTTTGCCTCCTTACTCCACCCAGTCTCTTCCCTGCTCAATGGCTGCTCACAGCATCCACAAACATGGGAACAGCAACAGAAACACACAAAAAAGAGATGCCCGAGAACAAGCCGGATTTTTGCAATGCATCTTACAGTTTAAAAATGTTTTCTTTGTTTAGTTCCTCAACGTAATTTTCCTATTTAAGAAAATTACTCTAAGGGCAAATAACATTCTGACAGCAGACCCTCCCTCTCCCGAAAACCAGCCAAATGCTGCACAATCATTTACAAAATGATCATCACTGAACGGAGGTTCTTTAACCACCACCTCCTAATGCCGTGAACAATACTGTCATAGGAACATACACTTAAAAGAATCACCACAAAAATACATAATTTAGCCAGGTCAATATGCCCCAAACATTTAATTATATTAAAATGGTGTTTATTACAGATTTTTAATATAGCTTAGATTAACCTTCCCCCATCCCTAGTAGGCAATTCATAATGAAAGGACTTGACCTGCACCAACCAAGCCCACTGCTGCAGCACTATCGGCGAGGAAATGGTTCGAGTGATACCAAGGCAAAGAAAGGGAAGGTGTCACATTATTATTCGTATTAAAGGTCAAGTTTAATTGCATCCACCTTAAACAAAAAATAATATTAAAAAAAAATCTCAAGCCCACAGAACTGAACAAACCCCAAACTTTTCAAGGGAGGCACCACTCCCACCCCCCAACTTCCATCAAAAGCCCTGCCTGCGAATAACCTCCTGCCGAAACAAAACCTCGGGAGTAGCAATTAATACAGGATTTTAGCAATATTCTAAGGTTTTCACGGGAAACCTGTGCACCTGCAGCCATCCAGGCAGTGATATGACCCCCAGAAGGAGAGATGAGACCTCCCTTCCCCCGTTTTACTGCAGCTGGTTCTGAAGGTCTGAGCCACCTCCTATCGCTGCTGCCCTGCTGAGCACTGCAGGAAAACTGGGGATGCGAGACAAATTCTGAAACAACACCTAGTCCTTTTCCTGGATTATTAATTCTCGTCTTGTTTTCGGTACCTCGGCCGCGCTGGCGATTCGGGCCATGGCCCGGCGCCCGGCCCTGCCCGGGGAGAGGGTGACAGGGGGAAAGCCCCGGCAGGAACCGGGGAGGGATGCTCGGAGTCCCCTCCGCGCACACACCGGGCCCATCGCCCCCGAAGGCTGTTTTATCGCTATTTACCCTGGCCCATCGCCTCCTCCCGGTATTTGCTAAGTCACGGACGGAGCGGCGCGGCCCGCGGGGGGGGACACG
>VYXF01012177.1:273871-305881 GCA_013397295.1 Polioptila caerulea | reverse complement strand
GCCCTGCGCGGCCGCCCGCCTGAGGGGCCGGCCCGGGGCCGCGGGAGCCCCGCAGCGCCGCTGCTCCCCGGGACACACCGACCGCCGGGCACAGGCCACGGGGGTCAGGCACGCCGGGAAAGCACCTGGCACAGCAGCAGCGGCACCGGGCACGCCGGCACCGGCCGCGCCGGGTGTCACCGAGCACCGGGAAGACGAGGCGCCGCGGGTCCGCCGCATCGCCCCCGGCCTCCCGCAGGCGCCGGGCGCTGTAGTGCATTCCGAGTGCCTCTTCCCCGGAATCCCCTCCTGGGACAGCTCTGTTTTAGTGAGTGACCTTGTCCCGCAGAGCTGGAGTCACCCGAGTTAAGAGGAAGGTTCAGATCTTTTGTGTCCATCGCCGCCGTGTGACGGAGCTCTGGGGGCTCCGCTCTGCACCCCCCAGTGCGCCTTCACGGGGTCAGTATAGAAACACTCGCACTTTGCACTGGGAACTGGACCTAAGTTCGCTGACCTACGAACCCCATTCAGTTAAACCTTAAAATGTCCTTTGTTTAGTATCTCGAAATGGTAGTTCCTGATGGCAAACTGAGGCACAGACCACTGCTGCTTTAACCCATGCGCTCATGAGAGGTAATTCCACGGGGAAAATTACCTAGATAGCAAAAACTGAAAGAAACTTCAAGGGACACTGAAAATTTCGTAACCAAAAGCTGTACAGTCTTATCTGTTACTCCTGTGAGTAGCAGTGAAGATTACTAATGTAACAGTTACATAATGGGTCTCTGTGTTTGTACCCAGAGCACCTGAGGGTGCTGGTGACAGCCTTGCCTGTGCTAGGCCTTGGCCCCTTGCTTGATCTTGTTTATTTTGTACAGCAATAAACAGGACAGGGCTGTGCAATCCTTGTACACCACAGACGCTCGTCAGGGTTATTTCATAGACAGCGTAAGAAACACAGGGGACTGAAATTTAGGGGAAGACTTTCAAATGGTTGTCCAAATTACTTTGGCTTTACTTCCATCTGCTTGCAAAGCAGGCAAAACTGCTCTGACAGCCTCAAAATTCTAATATTTCAAGTATTTTGGGGTGTGTATTCAAGTGATAATTAGCATCTTCCCAAAAAATTAAGTCTGGTTTGTGGGGATTAATGAATTTTCCAGAGACTTTTAGGACACTGGTGTTTTATTCTCCTTTTCCAACTGTCCTTCCTTATAATATCAGTGCTTGATACTAGAATGGAAAAGAAGTCCCAGCTGCCAGCACGGCTGAACCATGAGGAGTCTCAGAGCCCATTTTTCTTGATCATTTCCTTGATTGCCACCGTGTGCCTTGATAATGGCAAACACAGACCCTGCGCCTCAGTGGGGACGGGCAGATCCAAATTGCACAGCTCCTTCTGATCTCAGCTTCAGTTCTTCCCTCAGAATATTCCTGAAGGTAGTGTTTGCAGCTTGCACAGCTCTGCTGCAGTGTGAGCCAGGCTTCTTGGGGGGAGTTTTTGCCATCTGGGGTGGCACACGCAGCAGTAGCTACTACAGCCGAGATTAGGATTCCAAACGTTCCATCAGCCCTTGCCACACGCTTCCTGCCAAACACGGAACCTGGATTCATTGATAATTCATATGTTGCCTCTGAATGAAAGTTGTCATTAATATTCTACGTGCGTCCATATTTGTGTAGCAAAGCACCTGCAGTGACTGTACCACTGCAACCAAGTCATGTACACGTTTCACGTCCGTCGCGGTGCCTGACCTACAAAAGATGTGAGCTGTTACAGCCACAGAGCTCTGGAAGGGAAAGGGTTGCATGGAAGTGCCTCCACAGATCTGAACTGCAAGATCAGTGCAGTTTTAGGTTGGGACTGAATTCCAGGGACACAAATACTGTCATTACAAGGTGCCTAAGCACATACCAAAGGAAATTAACTTCTAGCTGTGTCTTACAATTCAATTTAATGAGTCAATGGGCATGTCTACCTGTGTCATTAACCCTGTCACTGGGATAAATCACAAGAAATGAGCATTTTTTCTTCTTTTTGTTCACTAGTGAATAGTGGCTTCTCTGTGGCTCAAGCAAGACTCTAGAACTGCAAATTTCCCACTTTATTGTTTTTATAGGTGCAGAAGTTTTAAAAATCCCACTCCCAGTACTCATGTGGCCTTTCCTCTACATTATAAACATGAGGAAGAGGGCAATCTGTGTGTCCTGCTCTACGTGACATTCTCAATAGCATTAAAAAGAAGATAAACAAATCCTGTCTCTGAGGTTCCTGTGTGGGGAACCTTGGCCCTGTGCAAAGTCTTCCCTTGTTGCAGTAAATTTTTCACTGAAGTGAGCCCCTTTTCTGATTTAGTATAACAGAAATGAAAATTAGATTTTCAGCAAGAGTCCCTGTTTTACTGCTAAAAGTGTCCCTGCCTGTTTTTATTCCATTCTGCGTCTCAGCTGGACTGCAGATTGCACAGAGCTTACAAACAGTTTATGCTACTGTTGATGATGATGTGTTTCTGTATCTCGATTCCGTAGCCTTTGGTAGTCCAGCCCCAGTCCGATGATACTGCTTTCACATGGTTCCTTCTTTGAACTCACGTGATAGTTCTTTTCCTAGAGCCAAAGGATGAAAGTCCAGGTACAAGCAGCACTTCAGCCACTTATCAGTTCTGTTTCCACTGGTGTGCCCTGGCAGGCCCTTGTCCAACCCTGGCTGCTCACCCTGGAGGTGCAGTGTTCCCTGGCAGCCGTGGGCCTGGCTCCCTTGCTAGTCCCAGGTTGTGTGCTGGTTCCTCCGTGGTTTTGTGAGGCTGTAATCAGTGTCTGCTCAGCTTCACATTCACCTTCTCCATCCCTGTTCACTGAGTGGGATGTTAAAAATATCCTTTTTCTGGGAGACTGCGAAAGCAAGTGTTGCCTATAATAACCTTGTTGAAGTTTTTAACGGAGGAGTATTAATTGCAGGTATTTATTGTCAAAAAAAAGAGATGTTTTCTGTTCCCAGAATTTTAAAATTTATAAGAATTATATTATTCAAGGGTAAATATGCTTGCTTTAAAACTTTTATTCAATAGTTTTAGTGAGTTATTTCTTGTATCTTCAAAATGTTCTTCTGGGTTACAGTGAAGGCCAGTAACATGCACATTCCAGTCAAAAGGATGGTAAAGTAGTGCAGAGGTAATAAAGCATCCACCTTTAAATCTAATTGGGGCATGCACTTTTGCCTGCAAAAGCTGCACATAGTTCTCATGCTAATGCTGCAGCTGAACATGCAGATTAAGTCATCATTAGTCCTGTAGCTATCCTGTAGGATGATTTGTGCATTAGTACCTGATATTGGTAAAAAACTGCTGCAAAGGTCCGTGCAGGTATTTGGGGTGGGATGCATCTCTCCTGGCTCTCCCAGATGTGCTGCACAGCTGCAGTTCAGCTGCAATTCAGCAGTTTGATGGACTCTAGCACAAGCCTTGGTGTACCTCAGCATCCTTGTCCACTCAAACTTCCTCTTTAAGTTCTGCTTTTACAGCACAGATCTGTTGTTCAAGGTACTGTAAAACATCGGGAAGTGTGGTCTCTGCTCCGTGGGTGCTGNCAGCATCCTTGTCCACTCAAACTTCCTCTTTAAGTTCTGCTTTTACAGCACAAATCTGTTGTTCAAGGTACTGTAAAACATCGGGAAGTGTGGTCTCTGCTCCATGGGTGCTGCAGCATTCCAAACACACCTTTATGGGACAAATTATCTTTATTTAGTCAATCCGTGAACACTGGAGAAAGACGTTGTTCCTTATGTGATTCCTTTACAGATGCGGGAAATGGGAAGAGCCAGGCAGGGAGCCCCTGCCCGCGCTGCTGTCCCGCCGCGGTGGCGCTGCCCCTGTCCGCGCTCCGCCGGGGCGGCGGGGGCGGACCCGGCCGGCCCGAGGCGCCGCGGGACGGACTCGGCTGCTGAAGCTGTGCAGATGCTGCACCGGAGATTTGCAGCTACAGGCTGAGGTATGCAGGGAGCCTGGTCAGTACCTACTGGGAAGATGGCTTTTAATCTTACATGTCTTTTAAACAACAATATCCTCCTGAGCAGAAATACTTCCTCTTACAGCAAAATGAATGCTCTTTTCCTAACGTACAATCTGTTTAGCTGACAAACCTGCACCAGCTTTAATAAACTGACAGTATATCCCCCCATTAA
The DNA here is from genome assembly GCA_013397295.1 of Polioptila caerulea. Taxonomy (NCBI): domain Eukaryota; kingdom Metazoa; phylum Chordata; class Aves; order Passeriformes; family Certhiidae; genus Polioptila; species Polioptila caerulea. The sequence continues at coordinate 301,722 of VYXF01012177.1, read as the reverse complement.
AAACAGCAACATTTTACAACAAATAGAGCTATTCAGAAATGTAAATGCCATACTGATGCTTTATTTTTTACATTTTAGAATATTTGTTATTACCAATAAATGAAAATTGTCTATTGGATTAGGAACTCTTGTTTCTCAGCAACATCATGAATACTACTGGTCTAACTAGAGGGCTAAGAGGTTGAAATAGAGGTTGGATAGGTATGTTGAGAGCCTCATCAACTTCTAAAAAGTTAGTCGAGGTTTCTTCCCAACAGGACAGAATGTTGCAGCTTCCCTACAAGGAGGAGGTAGGTGGCTCAAATGCTGTGTGATTCAGGGCCATAAGAATGCACCACCACCAAGCCATGCATGGATACTCACACGCCCTGATCAAATTATATGTTTGACACATTCTTAAACTGAACCTTTCTGCAAGCAATTACACACGTTGGTGATGCTGTGATTCAGTGTGGTGCTGGCTGATGATGAAACACTGCAGGGCTGCTCCTCATGGCACATGGCACCAGGAAACAGGAACCTTAGCTTGCCTTTTTACCACTGGCTTCCCTCTGGAGAGCAGCTGTAATGAATATTATCTTAAATGGTTGTGAAAGAGGACAACTTGGGGACATCACCTGTTGTAGTAGGTTTTTTCTAGTAAATGTACTGAAAATTGTAATGGAAGAAGAAACTTGAGAAAGCCTAAAAGCTTTTGTCAGGCAGCCAAGACACGGACACGGCGAGGGACGGAGCTCGCTGTGGCTCTGGGGGCTGCAGCCACTGCCCGGGGCAGGGCAGCTGCGGGAGCCCCAAGGGACAGAGGCACTGCAAGGTTCCTGCAGAGGTGCATGAACAGGAACACTGCTGCACTCAGTCCCCTCTGGGTGCAACTGTGAGTCCCAAGAGGGAGGGAAAGGGAAAGAAGAAGGAATATCTGTCCATTTTTGGAAAAGTTACAAATTCTTAACACTGATGCACTGTGATGTCCTGTGCTTTGTCCTCTCAGGAACTCCTCTTCTTTGGGGCAAATCATTTCATGTCTTTTGAATACTTGTTAAAACATTTCCAATGCCAGCATTATTCATTCATGTTTATGAAGTCTGTTTTTATTCATGCTTTAGTAAATGTCACCATAAAAGTTATATTATCCAGTATTGGAAAAAGTCTTTTCCCAAACCCGTGGTGAAGCTCTTGGTGACTGTGGTGGAATTAGTCATCCAACTGGTCTGCAATGTTTATAGAGAACAGTGGATATGTATCCACACTCTGCTGCTTGAAAAGCTCTCTCAGACATTTTGTGTACTTCTCTTATTTGTTCTAAGCATCATTTAGCACCCTCAGTTACCTTATTATGTTTATATATATAATTAGAAAAAGATACATTTTAGGATGTGACATTTTTGGCCAGGTTAAAAAATGCACTTAATTAAAATTGCTTCAGAAAGGATCGTCTCTGACTCTCCACTGGATTTTCTGTATTCATTCCAAATAGGAAATTCCAAACAAATTTCATTAAACTAATGTGTATTACCTAAAAAATTGATAAAAGACTGAGTTCTATGGTTTTAAGAGCTCTCTATGAAAAAGGGAATAGAACTTTACCTCAAGGTAAAAAATCAGCATCCAACCGTGACATAAGAGTTTGCAGGCAAGACTTCCACTGGTGCCAGTTAGAGCTGCCTTGTCAGGAGATTATAGTTATGTAATAGAATGTTTTAATGAATAGTTTCATAGTTCAATAAATTTTCTATGACTGGGAAAGACATGGGGCAGAGTGGGCTCTGAAGATGACAGGACATGATTTTCACAGTGTTTACCCTATATTTTACACCAGTACTCCCTCTTACTTAGCCAGGAGTGACCCACAACTCTAACTAGGAACAAGATGTCAGACTTGAATTATAAAAATTACACTTGTGAGCTTCAGTTTGTTCTCATTTTAATCCATGGTGATATTCTTGGTTAGAAATGGTGTTAATAAATAACCACAATCTGTATTTGGAATTGAGTAGGATTTCTAATTGAGAATGATTTACTAATTCTTAAAAACATAGGAATGAACTCCTCTTTTACAGAGTCCCAGTAGATTTCCATTTGGCCTGGAGAGTTTTCTCTGTCCCCGTTTTCAGGCTTCATTGCGCTATCTGTATTCACTGCTTTATCTCCTATGGCATCTTCTTCATTATTAAGCAGGATCTGAGAAGGAGAGATTGGATTAGAACAATTTTGTCATCTTATTGCACAAGACAATACAAAGTAACATTTTTGACATACTGATAAAGCAGATTTTTTGATATGAACTCTGTCTAACACATCTGATCTGTGCAGTCTTGCGATGTGTTGTATTTGCAGAACTACTCTGTGATTTTTCAAAAACGTACCAACCAACAAAGGATCATCTTTTAAGGACTCGTGGAGGGGGATGTAATGCAGCAAGGGATGCTGACCTGCCTTTAAAAACTGAGAACTGCCTAAATAAGGAGCTTGAGTTTGTAAAGTTGTTTTTTCCCATAGCAGTATTTCCTAGGATTCTTTTTTCTCAGGACTTAGAATTAATCAGCCTGATGGTACATAACCTAGCTGAAAGAAATACTCTTTGTTTTCTTTTAAGTTGCCAATGTAACCATAATTAACAAAAACAGAATCAAACCAGACAGTATTGGGGAGGGCAACTGATTGACAATGTGCCAGAATAATGGAGTTAGGTAAGGCTGTTAGAAAGCAATTGAATTATGGTAAGACAGTAATAACTACTATGGGAGTCTGGACTGTAAAATTTTCAGCCATAATACCTCAACAGACAGTTCTGAAAAGTTTGCCTTTGTGCCACCTGCACATCTGTAGGGACAGGCATGTCCACTGCTGGGACTGCCAGGGAAGGAGCAGTTCCTGTAGACCACAGAGCTTCTCTTGCAGAAGCAGGAAGAAATTAGGCTAAGAGTTACTGTAGTGAGTTGAAAAGAAAAAATAAGTTATGAGGAATAAAAATGGACTAATTTGGGAAATACTCCATCTCCTACCTTGTCTGTCTGCTCAGGAGACCTTCACCTTTTATTTTCAGGTGAGCAGATCTGGGCTCTGTTTGCCAGCAGAGCTTTCAGAAACATTCTTTAAATGCAGAGATACCTGTAGGCAATTTCAGCAACACAGCTTTTATTTTCATTTTCTTGACAGAAAAAGACCAAACACTGAAAAAGGTGGGGATTGCATTTTAATAACCAAGAAATCAAGTTTCAAATGGCTAAGAACAAATTCTCTGGGGAAAATAAACCAAAAGCATTTCCACCTTCAGCCTGAGAGATCAGCCTCCAGAGTGTGTAACCTGCCAGGTTCTGGGTTCACCATTAGGTACTTTGTACAAACCACCTTTTTTTAATTCAGGGTGGTTTTCCCACAAGGGAATCTTTCCATGTTCCAAGTTAATTATGTTTCTCTCCTCTCGAGTTTCTTTACTACCTAGAATTTTAAGCTAATGTAGTCTATTTTGGGTTTTTAAAAGTGCTCAGTACTATGATATCTATGTAGTCATCTAAAAAAAGATTATTAAAATCTGAGAACAGGGAAGTAGAGGACAGCTAGGGATCATCCTAGTTCTCACAGAACATAGTGTGTTTGGGCTGGCTAAAATAGTTGTCCCCAAGTATTCATGCTATGCATAATGTGGACATTTTAATGAGGTGAGTTAGTCCCTATGTTCTAAGAACAGACTTTGATAGTATTATCTGTCATTACTTACAAAACTGTATGAATTAGAGTGCACAAAGCTATTCTAGGGCTGCCAGACCAGTTAAGGAAAAGCAGCATTTTACAGCACACTAAAACTGAGCTGCTTACAAGCACTCAGCTCCAGTTGGGGTCGATGGCAGCAGGGACTGCTGTAGCAGAGAGAGGGCACATACTCTCCTTAGACAATGCCAGATGCTGAGGTTTTGCAATAAATCCCTTGCCCCACAACTTCCACCAGCCTTATCCCCAGCTGGAAGTCTTCAAAACCTGTTAGCAAACAGCAACAAGTGTTCTACCGACACCTAAGATGGGGAAAATAAAACTCCAGGAGTGCTAAATGTCACTCTTGGAATGGCAATTGTACATGTTCAGCAGCCCATTACCCACTGAAGATTAAACACAGTGTGGGCCCTTGCTGGGGGGATGCCTCACCAGTCAGGAAATGGAAAGCACTGAGCTCAGGGAGAGCGGAGTCCGCCAAACGTGAGGGCAGGAGCCTGTGCCAGTGAGCTGTCACCTAATAACTTGGTAATTCAAGCTCAGATATGGAGTCAGGGAACACAAGGGACCCTCTTGTAGCCCAGCATTTAGAGAACTGAATCTGAAAATCAACTAAAATGACTCAGTTTTTTTCTTTTTTTAATATTAGCTTTTCAGTGTTTATATGAGCTCTGAGACATAAGGGGGAGCAAAGTGGAGCTTTGTACTGATTTACTATTATGCACTTCATTCTTCAATTTCAATTGTATTGCATCTTGTGAAGTAATTTACATATATGCAAAATGAATGTAAAAAAAAATCAAAATTGGGGCCTTTCTCACTACAATTTTGTAAGTGCTAATAATAGAATAGGGTGCAAGGCAAGTGGAGAATCTTGCCTTTAGGCATGAGTCTGATTTCACAGCATTTTTGTCCAGCTCATTGTTTTGATGTTATTCTTAATTTATCAGTATTTTTACTAATTAGAAAAATACTCAACAAACTGCACTGTTCAAAAAATTGTTGTACAACTCAACAGCTAATACACATTTTAATCTGGAGTATTGAGAATGATGGTGAGAAGCAAGACAGAATGGAGTCGGGGTAGAGAACTTGGAATAATTCAAAGAAATTGGAGAGAAGGCAAGTAGCTCATTTTGTTTCTCCATCGTGGCAGGCAGAGGGGAGGAAAGAGAGGAGGGTGTCATGAGTTGGGTGTTTGGCTGTGAGCACAGCAGTTGTGATGGGAGAGGTGAACACAGCAGAAGAGAGAAGTTGCTGTTGGTGTTCACAAAGAATGTCTGAGCAGGGCAGTGATCAGCTCGGCAGAGTCTGTAGCCCTCATATTAGCCAGGTGGCCAGTTCCCCACTCAGCCTGCCAAGTGAATTGATCATGAGGGGAGCCAGACAGGGTGCCAGGTGGCCAGATCCTTCACTCAGCATCCAATTAACAATGACACTGGTTTGGAGCCAGGCAAGAAGGCAGCTCTGCAACAGGGACAGGGAGCATCACCACACCACCAGTCCGGCCCCTGTGGCAGCTCCAGCTGCTTTCCATTTCTCTAGAAACCTTGGGCTTCCAGAGGCTTTGCTTGGAGTAGTTTTGGTTGGTTGGTTTCAGGGTGGTTTTTAAGCAGTAAAGTTGTCTAAATCTTTTGGATGTCTCAGAGTTATTCTTTTGCTGCATAGAAGTCTTCCATTTGTAGTTACTTGTGTAAGTAGTAGGGTATTAAAAAATTAAGGAAAGAGGAATGTTTTAAAATTCATATCAGGCTTCTTATAGGCTGAAAATAGCATTCCACCTTTAGGCTGGCAGTTAGGGCAAGATAAACATTTTGGAATCAGGCAAATGGACTGGCTGAAAGTGAGATAATAGTTTATAGGAATGGAGCTATTTATAGCCTGCAGGGTGCAGTGGTTCAGCCCCATGACTCACGGTCAGCACGGGAAGGTGCTCTCAGGGGAGAGGCCTGGCCAACATCTCAGAGCTGTCGCTGCAGTTACACACATGACAGTCTGACAGAACCATGGCAAGGGCTCCTGATGCTACCTGGGCAGCAAATAATGACATTTAGAACTCACTGGCCAGGTATCAGATCGGTCACATCTCACTGCTTTGCTGTGCATGAGTACAAGGATATGCATATGAGACATTAGCTACATCAAGCAGTGTTTAAAAGAGAGGGTGGCGTCTCCTTTGGCAGCTGGAATACAGCAAACCAGTGCTCGTTTCAAGTTCTCAAATACTCTGTGTGTTAAATCATGTAATACTTCTCTGTGTTAGATTTCTCAGTGATGAAACAGGAACAGCAGTTTTGATCCATAACTCCTTAAAGCCAATGAGATATCCCTGCATTTTTGGATGAAGGGGACAGTAACTGGTGTACTGTGATCCTGAGTTGACTCAGAGCGGCCCTGTGACCTTGTGTTAGCCTCTCTCACCAGTTTCCATGGCAAAACGGAGCTAACAGTGCTCAATTATCCACTTTATCTACTAAACAGGGTTAAGGCTGGGGACGTTACGACCATTTAATTACTCTTTGTAATGAGCTCTGAAGAGAATTGACTAAGAGCCGGTAGCGGTGGAGTAAATCTCACAGCTGCTGGATAAAGTGTGCGGGTAGGGTGGGGGACCCGGGCAGCAGCAGATGCCGATGCTGCCCGTCCCTGCGGGCTCTGCGGTGCCAGCACGGCCAGCCGGGGCCCCGCGGTGCCGGTCCCAGCGCAGCCGGCGGAGCGGGGCTCCTGGCGGTGCGGGGCTCAGGGCAGAGCGGGGCTCAGGGCAGAGCGGGGCTCACGGCAGTGCGGGGCTCAGGGCAGTGCGGGGCTTAGGGCAGAGCGGGGCTCAGGGCAGTGCGGGGCTCGCGGCAGTGCGGGGCTCCGGGCAGAGCGGGGCTTAGGGCAGAGCGGGGCTCAGGGCAGTGCGGGGCTCAGGGCAGTGCGGGGCTCCGGGCAGAGCGGGGCTTAGGGCAGAGCGGGGCTCAGGGCAGTGCGGGGCTCAGGGCAGTGCGGGGCTCCGGGCAGAGCGGGGCTTAGGGCAGAGCGGGGCTCAGGGCAGTGCGGGGCTCAGGGCAGTGCGGGGCTCCGGGCAGAGCGGGGCTTNGTGCGGGGCTCACGGCAGTGCGGGGCTCACGGCAGTGCGGGGCTCAGGGCAGAGCGGGGCTCAGGGCAGAGCGGGGCTCAGGGCAGTGCGGGGCTCAGGGCAGAACGGGGCTCAGGGCAGAACGGCTCCCAGCGCCGCCTCCCGCGGAACGCCCGGCCTGGCCATCCCCGAGCCAGGGTGATGCCGAGAGCCTTGCATCATCCGCCCTCCTCCCCCTCTCTCCGCCACAGCTGCGATAGTCACAATTACGCTGGGAGGAGTGTGTCTGTGGCATTTCTGCCCGTTGGATCTCTCGCAGGCCGTCCCACGGAGGTGGGGTTTCTGCCGTGCTTACGTGTCTGTGTTTTAAATCAGGCAGTCCTTGTGCAGCCAGCGTGCCCCTCTGTGCCCCGCGCTCACAGGGCTGCAGGGCGACCTGCGGCTCCTCAGCCCTCGACCCCAGACCGCCCCTGCCCGACTCCGGTGTCCTTCTGCCCCCTCCTCGGCCCAGCGGCCCTACGCGCACGGGAGGGAGGGAGAGGTTCTGAAGGGAACTTGGGAGAGAAAAGGAACTGGGAGAGAGAAAAGGCTATTTGAGACCAAGTGCTTGGTTATCAGTGGCGGGACAGGTGTCCAGCAGCGGGCACGGTAATCCCCGACTGACCCTGCTCGCCGCCGTCACCTGCACACGGAGGAGCCCCACGGTGTGAGCCCGCTCCGCCTGTACCGGGGCCTGCTCACACAGCTACACCAGCAACGCAAGCACCTCTGTAATCTCTGGCCAGTACACAATGTACTTGCTGAGCAATTTTAGTCCCTGAAAATTATTTCGTTTGAAAAACAACTTAAAACAAGAAGCTTTTGATTGGTGGCTAGGTTCAGAAATGCTTCATTGTCTTGTTTTGACTTTAAATGTTTGTGAAATATAAAGAAATGAGACGGTGTGTCTCCTTCTTATAGTCTAATGTGATTGCTTTTAGAATATCTCCATCATTTTGGACTAGCAGAAAGGTGTTTTCAGCTCACTTTCTAAGGGCACGAACTAATGAAGTCATGTTGATGAAGGCAGTGCCCAGAGAGAAAAGACAGAGAAATTAATGGTCAGCTCCAAATATTTCAAAACTGAAAATTCTATGTAGGGCCTTCCCCAGATAATGTTTTTCCATTTTAATTAATTCTTCAATCTCTATTGATGTTTTTTTACCAGCATCATCAGGCTTTACAGTATTTACATTTGGAATTTTTTTTTCAGAATGTGAAAGAATGAAACCCAAATGAGTTCAAAGATATTATCACATTGTCATTAATGTAATATGGGGCTTGTTTATCAATGACCTCAGATTCTCAGATGAGAACCTGCTGAAGGACCAGACAATTGGAATGACCATCTATAATTGAGCTGCCATCAAGTCAGCTGCCATCCCAGGGATCATGGAATCCTGTTCCTAAATGTCTATGACATCACAGAGTTTTGTGGGGATTTTTACCACAAGAGGGTAAGAGTCTTCTCCAGGTTAAAATAACCCCTCTCTCCTGGCCCTTTCTTCTTCATTGGTCCCAAACTGTGCTGTGGGCAGGCCCTTGGATAGGCAATAGGGAGGATTTTGCAAGACATATTCTTTGCTTTGATTGCAGATGGCCTTCACTACAGCACTGCTAAATGCATGCTAATTTCAGTGTACACTAGATGTTAAGCTCTGTATATTTCTAATTTCAACTTTCCTTGCTCCAGCCCCTCTGCTGCCCCCCTTGACACCCACATACCCATTACCTGATGGACGTGCCTGGCAGTGTGCTCAGAAAGAGCTGATGAAACACAGAGAGCCCCTGCCAGACACCATGAACAGTGTTGCCCCAAGGAAACAAGAATTGCCTGTCTGTTTTACACCCGTGTGTTGTGCAGATTAGGATATGGCTTCAGGTATTTGAATGCTTTAAGCCTGACTGTAAGATTTTTTTTACCCCCATAATAATGAAGTGGAACTAAATGCTCTGTTTTCCAATATGCCACAAGGCTGATTAAATACAAGGCTGGGAAAGGGGATGTAGAGTCAACATTTAGCTTTGGGTATTCTTTTGTTTGTTATTTTTGAACAGTAGGTTTGAGCAGATTATAAAGCTTGAAATGAATATATATAGTTTCCTGATTTAAAAAAAGAAAGAAAGAAGCAGAAGAGTACTTAATTTAAACCTTGCCCTGAGGAGCTGGCAGCTCAAAGCCAACACATGGACTTGTGTAGTGGCATTGTAAAGAGTAAATCCAAACCAAAAGGAAATTAAACTCATCTAGTTGGGTTTGCTTCAGTGTTCTCCCAGCCCAACTGTCTGTAGAGCTGTTACCAACATATTTGCACTGGGAATTAGGACGCTATTATTTGTAACAGCAGTTATTTGTAACAGCTCTCCCCCACTGCAAAATGCCTTCTTGGCACCAAATTATTTCTGCAGCCGTCCTGGAATGGCAACACTCCTCATAATTGTAATAGTTCTTATCATCTGGGAAATACCAATCCGTATTGGAGGTCCTGGATTTACTTATAACATTAAGATTAGTTACTAAATATAGTAAGAGTGGTATCATTGTTATCTGTAAGACTTGCATGGGCAGGAAGCCTCTCCATCTGACAGCTGGGTAGAGCAAGAAGGAAGGGCCAGGTAGGGCATTAGAGCAAGAGAAGAATGGAACAGCAGCCTGCTCCTTCCCAGCCCACAGTGTGACCTCCAGACTAGCTCTTCCCATTCATCCTAGCACTTGGTTTTCCTGAAGAAATCTGGCAAAGGATCAGGCAATGCATAATGGAGAGGCTGCTGCATGCTGCAAGTGACAAACCCCACAGCGTTTGGCATTCATTTCTGTTGCATTTGGAGACGTGGGCTGGGTAATCCAATATGTCTTTAATGTCTTATCTGCTATTGTTTGCAGCAGGCCTGTTTAGTGAGCGTGTCACCTTTAGGCATTAGTGATGAACAGCATCTGAAAATGGAACCCCAAGAGGCTGTGCTAAAGCAGCACAGGAGCACAGCTCGTGCTCCCAGCCAGCCGCGCTGACCGAGGCGCCGTCCACTGACTGTCCAGGGTTCAGGCCTCCAAATATGAACCTGTGGGCAAACACAATGAAGCTCTTCGGAAATACCAGTGGAAAATAATACACCTTTTTTAATCCCAGTCTTTTACAGGTCTGTGCCTATTTACAGGCATGTGCAGCCATAAATAGCGGATCAATGCATTTGCTTACTTCATGTTGCATCTGCTAATTAACAGGTACAAAATATCCCTGTCTCTGCCTAGTGCATTAGGAATTGTAGAAGGGTTTGGGACTCACCAATAAATACAGATGTTATTATCTATTGAGAACAGGACTGAAAGAGGGCTTAGCAAAAAAGTCCCTGTGGATGGTGTTTTTATTGCTGCCCCTTAGTGAATATAATCCAAAAGAATTTCAGCACTAAACTTTGCCATCTCTTCTGAGCAGAATACAAAATTATATATAAATATATATACACTTAAATGTACTTTTGCAGCACTTTGGGGAAGATGGGGCTAACTGTGACCCAATTTTTCACTGAAGTGATTAGTGGTACGATGTGCCTCAAACTGAAATCCATTAAAAGGTGCTGCCGTGTTAAAGCTTCATCTCTGGTGATCAAGTTTCTTTGAGGAGTCTGCAGTTCCCCACTCAAAAATAGACTCCCTAACAGTCACTAAGTAATTTTTGAATATTTAGGTCACTTCTCATTTCTAGTTTTCAGCTTTGGAGGCAGAACCTAGTACAGGTAGTTACTGCTCTGAACTCTGCTGTTCTCACTTAAGTAAGGGGGAATTTCACCATGAACTTCAGTGGCCAAGACTTATAGATCTGTTCAAGTTTAAATGTATGAAAATTTCAGCATTGCTGCCATCACAGTTCCGTGTTTCAGGATGGTGTATCATTTGGGTTCTGTTCCAATTCAATCCTTTTGGTTAGTTAGGAGTTCTTTTGACTGAAAAAGCCATGTCAGTGTAAGCCCAAAAAGATTGAGGGGTTTGGTATGCTTCTTTCCCTTCCTTTTCTGTGTTTTCAGCCATACCTGGATTTGGGGATTTGCTGAGCTTCAACAATCCCATTATAACCAGAGCAATGCAATTTGTCTGTAGACAAGCTCTTAATGTCATTTACAGTGATTATATCTGTGTTAAAATTACAGTATTGGTTCAGAGCAATGTCATTATTTCAAACAATTATTTAAAATAATTGTAAAACAAATCAGTCATCCTTTTTTGGTAAAATGGCTTCAAATTACTTTTCTTCAGATACTCCCTTTGGAGGAGTGGCTGCCAGTGGCTGTCAGGTGCAGCCAGATGTGGCTCCCAGCAGTGCCGTGACAATACCGAGCACGTCGGGCTTGGCAGAGGTGGCATCGACTGCTTGGAGCTGCTGTCAGGGCTTTCCTGCAGCACAAGGAGCATGGAGCGTGGAGTTGGATTCTTTGTTATCATTATTGCTTTTATTTCCATTATTTTCTGGATTCTCCAGGTTCTTCTTACACTCTTTGCCTTCTCCAAGGATGGATTCTCCACTACTTGTTCCCTGATGTTATGCTCGTTCTGGCAGGTTGTGCTCACACCCTACAGTCACTTGGCCAGAGCATCTTTTCTGAGCCTTTGTAGAAATGGCTCTTCTGGCTTTAACCCTACAAAGAAGAACATGAGATTATCTTAACTTTTAGTACTTTGTTATTTGATACTTAGGAGAAAAACAAAAAAAGTTTCCTTTTCTCCTCTCCTAACTCAAGAGGGTATCGCGGCAGCTCCTGTTTTGAATGTTTTATGTCACTGGGGCTCTGGGCAGTTTAAACAGAGAGAACCAGACTTGGAAATGAAGCGTTCATGGTGTCTGTCTGTGCTTGAGGCGGCGGCCTGTGGAACGCTTTGCGGGCTGTCCATGGGAGGGAGACAGGGAGCCGGGCCACGACGGGCGCTCCATCCCGGGAAACCGCGGCCAGGGCTGGCCCGGGAGCGCCGGGCAGTCACCGCACTCAGGACACGAACGTGCTTCCAGGAGACCAGCGCAACTGAGAACACACGAGCTGCTATCAGCTTCATAAATGAGTCACCAAAAGACAGAAAGAACCCTTATTAAACCAGGCACTTCTTACGCGATCAACTCGTCACAAGTGTGAGACCTGAGCAAATGCTTTCAGCATCGAAAGAGATGATCCCTCTGCAGCGCACTCAGTTTCATCCCCATGATGTTCAAAGACATCCTTTCGTGTCTCTAAGCATTTTCTAATGCCAAACAAATGCCGTTTGCGTCTATGTGCTCAGACTAACAGTGACATCCAGTGGCTGAGCCACCCAACCACGGGAACAATCGCTGGGAATGCAGCGGCCGAAGGGATCAGTCATGGTGACTTAGATCTCAGGGACTTTCGAGTGAATGTGCAATATGCCATTCTCAAGACTTGTGTGACAGCCAAACCCATTCCACCTTCCCACTTGTTCTCTTGGGAAGAGCTGCAGAGTCCCCAAGAGGGATTGTTGTGAGCTCTTCTGTGGTGGTGGTGGCTTTAGGCATAGACTGACTCCTGGTTTTAAAACCTCCTTTTATCTCTGTAAACAAGTCTCACTGAGTCTGTAAGCACTTCGGGCATGAGCAAAGCTGACGGCTGTTCTGAGAGCTGCCTGGGCACTGGGGAACACGCAGGGCTGCTGCAGCAGCACTTGTCTAAGATGGGAATATTCTTTCATGTGCTCCTGAGTCCTCCAAAGCCTTTAGAAGAAAAAAAAAACAACAGAAAAGGTGACTAGAAGTGGTAATGCAGTGTCATAAACAGGGCTGGGGTTTCTCTGTGCCCCCAAAGCATCTGATCAGAGTATGTGAATGCAGATCAGAACGTTTGTTTCTTACTGAGATGTTGTTTGTTACTGGCCTTGGTCCCAAAGGCAGCCCCTGGAGCCACCATTGTGCTGTCAGACCCCTGGACCATGGGCATGTCACGGGTGGAGGATCATCCACTGCTCTTTGGGATGGCTGCTGCACCCCTCCTGATGGCAAACTGCAGCTGTCTTCCTTTCCTACTGCTCAGCTTCCAGAGAGACATTCGTGTTTTGTTTGTGGTCTGACAGTTAACAGAGATCCCAATTCATGGAGCTTTAGGATGGTAATTACAACAGCAGTGCCACGTTCCAGGAACAAACTCTGGTATTTCAGAGAAAACTCACACAAAGCCAGGAACAGCTCCCAGAAGTCTTCTGACATTAAGTGTACAAATAGCTTGATAGAATAAATGGTTGCTTCCAGCATGAACAGATCTAATTTTAGACAGAAGTCCCTAATGTGCCTGTCAGTGCTTCCAAATGAACGATTAAAGATAAAAATAGATTTATCATGTTTTTGCTTGCATGGGGCCTCGGTCTGTGAGCAATACGGAATCACCTGCTGCAAACACCCATGTGAGCCTGCCCTAATGTGCTGTGGAAATGATTCCACAGTGGCCATTGAGCACAGCTAATTTCATTGTCACACCTGGAGACGGCCTGGTTGCAGTAACAAGAAGTGCTTGGTAAATTTGATTTGACTTTGCTGTTTCCTGATTAACATCAAAGTGCCAGTGCTGAGGCCTGTTCTGCACTCTACTTCATTTTCCTCTAGAGCCTGCCAGTGAACTGCACACACAATGAGAAATGTGCTTTGTAAGACTGACCTGAATGTAGATGTTGTCTTTCTAGTAGGTTTGTGCATCAAAAATTTGGTTTTATTTATTTGGTTTTATTTACTCTATAATTGAATTTGCATAACAGTATCCATTTAGCAAACATTTTTCTTTTAAAATTACTCCACTTGCCTCTGTCTTGTGGCCCAATTTCTAACAAATATACCAGAAATACATGTTAAAATATTCATAGTACTGGTAATACAGAAATATTGCCACAATATCAGTGGATGCCTTAAACACATACACTTGTAAATACTGTCTGTGTCACAGGGGTGCAGTGTGGCTGTGGCAGCTCCTTCCCGAGTATCCACAAGCATTGGCAAAGCATCCATTCCCAAAATATCTGATGAGAAGACACCTTCATCACACCTGCTCAAAGGTCAGAGGATTTCACTCTTTTTGTAGGCACATCATTTATCAAAAGAATTAACAGATCTTGTATGTGAGTGCTTAATTGGCAACTAAAGAGTAAAGCCAGAAAAAATAAGTTCATTATTTGTCATGGATACAGAGTACATTTGCTTTTACTATGTAGAGTAATACATTTATAGTAAGACTTTATTCTTCAAGGTTCATGGGTCAAGATTAATCAGTTGTGACCTTGGCACACAGCTCTTCTCTTCATGAAGTAAAAGCTGAGCAAGGGAATTTGAAACAAGGATCCATACGTTTCTATAGACCTGAGTCTGATTGAATGGTTGAAATGTAATTGAACAGCAAAAATAACATTCCTTTGCAGAGGGAGAATTAAAGACCTTTGGAAAAAGAGAGGTGAAATACGAGTAATTTTTCAGTGAAGTGACATTATGAATTAATCTCTACCATGGCTGAGGTTGATGGTTATAGTTCTTTCCCTACTATAATCCTTTCTCCAGAGCAGTTCTTCCTGCTTAAAATATTCAGAGACATCAACATTTTAAATGCCAGGTGCTTTAGTGACAGTGTTTGCTGTTTGCTGCCAAACAAAATTCATGTTTGTTTCTGCTTGGCATTTTTACTCACAGGAACTTTTAATTTTTTATCTACTTCATCCATTCTGTAGTAGCAAAGCAGACTAGAACTGGGTAATAGGCTGCTGCAGTGACCCTGGCAGTTCCATCCACAAGCAATGCTGCCTACACAGCCAGGACCAGATTCCCTGCATCCAAACCCTCTTGGACACTGTGGGAGAGCAGAGCTCCTGCCTCAGCTGAGTTCACAGCTCTCAGTGTGTGCATGACAAGCAACAGCTTTGATTTGTATCCTGACAGAAGCAATTCCTAAAGGAGTATTTTTGCTTAGTGATGTAGTTTTCTCTGGCCTGCTCTAGTCTACACATTATCCACTAAGTTTACACATGTTTACATAGAAAATGCACGGCTATCACCATCAAGAGGAATTATTTTGAGCCACAACTTTCCTCCTATTTCCTTCTGGTTTTATGAGTTTCCCTGCCAAGACTAATCAATATGTAAACCTCTGCATGTTTGTAGCTGGTCTCATCTTTGTATATTAAAAGTTGTATTTCATAGCTTCCAGGTCTCATAATTTCATCACAGCTTCCATGATATTCACCTTTTCCTCCACTCCTGCAGGCATAAGTTTTGTTACTTTAAATATTCTATTCATTTTTGCAGTTGTTGACAAAAACTTGCAAATCTGACCCTGCAGGCTTGAAGATTATTAGGGACATTGCAAAGCACAGAAGCTTAAAATAAGGCACTACTTTAAAGCTTGGCTCGAGAGAGTCTTCATCCCGATTCATGGCTTTGGAACTGCAGAACCCTTCCTAAGCTCCTGTTCATCCTCTGCAATATTTTGAGCTGATGTTCCAGCTAGAGCAAGGACTTGGGAGGCAGCCTGTTGGTGTTGTGGCTCTGGGGCAGCCCCGGCAGGAGGAGTCCAGACGTGGTCACAGCTGCCCCAGCACAGGGCTCCACAGCACTCACCCTGCCACGTATGGTTGGAACCTGACCTAGGGCTTCTACTGCCTTTTCATAAATCCACTGAATCATTGATGTTTGTATTAAGGTTTATAATCTTGTTTTTGAAAAGGGAGCACTGGCCTTTGGCCGATGTCATTTGCCAGACTTCCTCCAAGCGATGCCATCAGGAATTACAGGGATAATGAGGTGGAACAATTTATTAATCTGTCATCCCTGAGCAAATGGGCTACATTTGTTTTGAAGCCTTAATGTAGTGGTCATGGGTAAACCAGCTTGTAAAATCCCTCAGGCATTTCTTTCCAGGTAGAAGTAAACTGGGATCTCACTAACTTACCTACTTACAAAGCAGAGAAAATAATGGGTGAAATCTATAAAGCCAGCTTACAAGAAGAGTTCTACCTATCATGTTTGGGGCAGAAAGAAGGTCTAAGTTGGGATATTGCTGACACCACTGCTGCACTACGATTAAAATATGGCTTTTGATTAGTAAACAGATGGATTTTGATCTGCATCATGAGCCTGAATGAATTTGTTGCCAGATCTTGAAGCGATTTGTGTTCTTGGAATCAAACTACCAAACAGTAACAGATGTGAGTACATTGAGCTGTCAAGAGCTTAATGAAGTAAAACCGAGATCACTACCCAGTTTCAGAGAAGGGTTAAGGGGATCCCTTTTTGAAAGCTAATTATTTAGGACAGCGCACCTGTCATTAGGCAGCAGAAGATACCAAAAATTAACCATTATCTCGCATGAGTTCTCACTCTGCCACATGTGGTTGAAATGATAGACAGAGTTGTAGCTCAAAATTAATTGAGCTTTCAAATTGGGAGAAAGCAAGAGAAAAAAATTATCAAGGGTTATTAAAACCAGTTGAAATCACTAGCACAGCACTACTTCCAGTAGTATAAAACATTTCCTTTTAATTCTTAATAGCATAAAGACAATTTGGTACACAGAGCACGGACAGTTAAATCCAGCAGACGTGCAGCAGGCGAGACGTTTCAGCATGGTGTGGGAATAGAGAGCAGAGCCTGGCCGTGCAGGGAGGCGAGGCAGGAACACCCAGGTTTGGGATGCCTTTAGTGACGGCCACGGGCGGGTGTTTGTGCGGGGAACCTGGAGGAGCGACAGCCCCGTGCGTGCCTGCTCGGAGGGCGCGGGCAGGACCGGGCAGGGGCTGTGGGAGTGTTTGGAGAGGGCCCCGCCCCGCCCGGGGCTGCGGGAGCAGGGATGGCTCCGTGCGCAGCCCCTCGTTACGGAGCCCCGCTCCCGGTGACGAGCCCCGCTCCCGGTGACGAGCCCCGCTCCCGGTGACGAGCCCCGCTCCCGGTGACATCCCCCGCCGGCCGAGCTCGCAGCGCCCGGCTCACGGCGGCTGCTGCTCTCCCTGACCTGCAGAGTAACGCGGGGGCACAGTTAGAGCTGGGAAGATGCCCTCTATCCCTTCGTGTCACAAGTGGAATGGGATGTAGGAGCTCATCCTTGCGGTCCGGCCTGCAGGATCCCGCAGCTCACCAGCTGCTGGCGGCCCTGCTCTCCCTCCATCCCATGTGGGAGCACCAGCCAGCCTGGCTGGGGGGAAATCGCCTTCCAGCAAGGGACACAGATGTCTGCACTGCTCATCTGATCCTTTAAAAGTGAAGAATTTAGGTTAATCAACAATCTTCATTAGTTTTGTTGCTGTTGTAAAAGTAACTGTGGTAATGCGCATCTGCAGGATTAAAATCGCCAAGAACTTTCCAAGGAGCGGTGTTTCCACCCTTGTGGAGGCTGGGGACCATGGCAGTGTGTGTCCAGGGCTCTAATGGTGACGGTGGGCTCGGGGGGTCATTCTTTGCAGGTTGCTCTATCCAAGTAGTTTCACTCATGCAGCTTGTGCTATTAAAATCACCTACCTGGTACTGGCAAGCAGAGGGACTTGAAAACCCAGGCATAGAAAGGAGAGGAGACACGATGGCTGGCACGGGAAGTGCAGAAAGGAGGGAGAAGTCTTTGTTACTCTCCATTTTTGTGGTACAGAGGATGTAGAGTGCTGACCCTGAGGCTCCTCTGCAGAAAAGCAGATTTATACCTCTTAGGAGATTGCTGCATTTTTACAGGAGATTTGGGTGAATATATAACTGCCTCCACAGGAGCCTTTCATCATTTAGCAGCCTACTGATGCCTGTTTTTCCTCTCCACAGGAGTCCTGCCCTGGAATGATTGTAAATTACCAGGCAGAAATCTTTGATGACTCACCAATTAACTCCCTTCTTTTCAACATGTAAAGCTCTGTACAAGGGAGCACTGGTAACTTCAGTGTGGAGAGAAACATTTAAATTCAACATACTGGGAAGTTGGTTACCTGCTACGTATTCCTGAACAGAAAATTTCTTCTGTGGTTCTTTTAGACTGCTCCTTTCAATGTAGGCACAAACTCAGTGTGTGAATACTGGTACTTTTTACATCTGCTCTTACAAAAACTGAAATCTTCTAGTCAAGCATAAATCTTTGAACTTCATTGTTTCAGTGAGAAGTAATACGTTGTTGTAAGCAGAGAGATCGAGATGGAGAGAGGATGCTCACTTCTCACCTTAAACTTTTTTCCTTGGGCCATGGTGGGAAGCAGTGAAATAATCAAGGTCTGCCTCAGTTTCGGGAGTGGGCAGAGCCTTGGCTTTAGCCCGGCCCCTCGGGGCAGCCCGGCTGTGCTCAGCTGGAGCCGGTGCTCTCGGGGATCACCTTCCTCCTGCGTTTGAGATCCGCAGAGAGAAGGATTTGCTTTCCTTCTCAATGAAGGACTTTTCAGTTGTAATTCTGCGGGATTTAAATATTTTTAAAGATTTTTTGGGTTCTTTCCAAAGGGCAAACTCTGCTTCTAAGGCTGAGGGTCAGCATGGCTTCAGCCAACACACAGGGACTGAAGGCAGCTGTGAGTTCCCCCTTGAAGTGAGCAGGGGCAGCAGCTCGCCAAGTGATCCTCTTTAGAGAGCTGAGTTTGGTGTTTGCAAATGTTTGACCTTCTAGAAATTATTATTGACTTCTAGCACAGTCTCAAGTTCTCATTTTCTAGTAAGTTTAGGACTTTTATTTTTTTAACTCTATGCTATCTTACTCATTCCTTCCCAGCGGGAAGTGCCCCACATACTGAATCCAGCAGTGGCAGCCACAGAATTAGACTCTCACTTCCCCTGTGAAAACATTGCAAAGTTTCTCTTGAATTTTGTTCTACTTTCATTAAACCCATGAAGTGATTTTTAGCTGTAAAATAAGTTTCACTGACTCTTGCTCTCCCAAAGCAGGTATCTAAAATAAACCCAGTGATTATTAGCTAGCCACGTTGGAGTAACTATTAAAAAACAGGGGACATCAGTGTCACCACTGAAACAGGCAGATCTTGTCATGCAAAAGAGGCTTTCCAGGTAGAAAAAACCAAACAGCCTCAAACAAGTGGTGTCAGGGTAAACAGAGAAGGGTGTGGAGTGCCTTTCCCAAGGCCACAGCAGATCCAGGAATAAAGCTGGGTGTCACTCTGGAAGCAGGTTCCTCATGCCCTCTGAAGCTCTGCAGAAGCCCTGGCAGCTCTGAGGGGCTGCCTGGGAATGAGGGCATGGGGGGCTGCTGGAGTCCAGCAGCTGGGGAGAAGGATGGCTGCACCGCCCTCTTCTGCCATTTTTAAAAGAGTAAAACAGTTCCATTAGTTCTTTATTTTTCTTTCATTCAATATTTTACAGTGAAAAGAAACCTTTTCCTGCTACAATGTCTTAAAGTAAATGTATTGTAGGAATTTGGGTGTTATGGGTATGTCTTCATTCACAATCAGTAGATAATTGCATTAAACTCTCTTTACTTGTAGAGATTTGAAATTATATTGAACTCAACAGTCACATCACTGCCCAAACAACATAGATCACTTACAAACTGAGATGGTCCCTTCTGCCCTCAAACCAAAAGCCCTTTCAGAAGAGCCGTGTTACCACCCACCACCTGTCTCTCCAGCTGTCAAGATCCTGAGCCCGTTCATTAACCACGGGCAGCTCTTTTAAATGATTAAATTATTAAACCTGGTTGTACATTTTCTGGAGACCATTGAGCTGAACTGACAAATATCCTCTCTGTGCTGGTGTCTGGGTTATGGGCTCTACTCTGGAGGAAAAGGCTTTCTCCATCATTTTGGTCACATTCCTTTAAGTGCCCCTGGTGGAACCAGTGCTTGGCACAGGGCATAGGGCTGGCATGGGCCCAGCTCTCACGGCTGTGTTATCCTGGGCTCCAAGAACCCGGTGGAAGATTCTACCCAGTGGCAAAGCTGGCTACTGGGTTTACACTTGCCTGTGCTCAAATGCAGTTTCAAAGGTCTATTGTGTTTAGGGGTTTTTCCCTTAAAAGCAAGTCAGAAAAAATTACAGTAAAAATAGGGTGAAAGTGGACTTTCTTCCTTTTGTTATATTGGTTTTATTTATGGTCCAGTTACAGCGTAACAGCCTGCTGAATATCCAGGGAGCCACTGGGCAATCTGCAAAAAAATGTAACCCAAAAGCTAAGAAGCAAGGGAAGAAGGAAAGCAACTTGCCCAGTGGTACAATTAAAAGTGAAGCCCAATAATAGCATGTGATTGAGGAATACAATCAAGCAAAGGCTGGTTCAGTAGAGATTGCACATGTCATGTAACCACTGCTCTTCAAGCATCCCAGAGATGGATGACCTGCATGCCTTTGCACGCTGCTGAGGGCTCACCCTTTTACAGATGAGAAACAGGAGTTTATTTAAATCAAAGGTGGCTGAAATAATCCAGCACAAACATTGAATTTCAAAGCCACTCTTCCTCCAGCCCTCCCTGCCAGGCTCACAGCAGAAGACCAGGGAAGAGGCTCCTTGGGGTAGGCTTGGGCTGCTGTGCCAGGGCTCTTCCCATTGCTGCTGTGGTCAGTGGGCTCCTCATTTGGGGTCCTCCAAGCACAGCCTGGTGCTGGCCCAGTGGCTGTGGTGTCCCTGTCCCTGTGCGTGCCCACGTGGCCCTGTGGCATTCCCGAGGTGATGGGGAAAGGGCCTGGCACAGTTGGGGGCAAAATGCCTGCAAGTTGCTGACCGAGCCCTGGGCTGCAGCGGGCAGGAGCAGCCAGAGCAGGAGCCAGCTAAGCAGAAATATTGGCCTACATTTGTTCCTCCGCCTGGTGGAAGGCATGTGAGTTTCTATGGCAACTTGTGTTTTCTGTTCGTCAGGCCTACTGACTCACTTCTGGGGGAGCCGTGAAGAAAAGATTGTTTTCTCTCTGTGCCAAGTCAAGTGGCTCCTTTCCTGCAGCCCAGAGCTCTTGTCTGAGGGCTTCTGGTCAGGGTTTGTGACTGGTGTGACTTTGCAGCATCAATTTAAGAAAAGACAGTCGAATGTGACAACATCCTCATCCCCTTGAGAATACATTGGCAATGAGTTAAGTTTATCTTCATTACAAGAGGACGACAGCCCAGCTGGAGCCCTGGGACAGTCAGGCTGGTGCTGGTGGCACAGAGCTGTGCAGGAGGGCAGCGTGGTGGCTCCCAGCGTGTGCCTGTGCCATGGGGTAGCCCAGAGCACACACCCTCGGTGAGCTTGTGATGGGATAAAATTACCAGAGGGGCCCAAAGGAGATGTTGCTGAGTTAGTTCTGAGGTGGAATCAGGGCTGGCGAGGGCACGGCTCAGTGGGAGGAGTGGATGCATGTGCAGAGAATGGAGCCAGGCAGAGCAGAGCATGTTGGGTCCTGAGCACCTCGTCACCTCAGCTTTTCTAATTGAGAAACTTTCCTGGATAACCAAGCTCGATTTTCCAGCAGAGCCCAGGGATGCTGAGCAACCATTTTTCCTTGAAATGGAGGGGAGCTTTGCCTCCACTTCTCTCAGGCTCCACTGAAATTCTCAGTTATTATACCCTAGAGAACACTGCGAACACTCGCACGACCAGCAATTCTTGTGATGCTTTTTCTTTTGCCTAATCACAAACATATGGTACACTTTAGGGGAGATTATCCTTACATTGTTAGCTTTAAAATGCTGTTTTCTTCTAGCTTTCCAAGGTCACAGGAGTATCCAGTTAAAGGCTAGAGCAGAAATAAAATGTTAACGTGGCATGACCTCGGTCAATCAGTTAATCTTTCTCTACCCTATTTACTCCAGCAAAATAAAAATCCATCTCCACACACTGCAGAGTGCTTTGAGATCCTGGGGTGAAAGGTACATCATAAGCTAGAGTATTAATTATTGAAGGCCTGATAGCGTGCATGGTGCTGGAGGGAATGTAAATGAATTTAATGTTGGTGTCTGTTTGTTTGTGCACAGCTGTGACGTACGTCAGTCATGGAGGTGCATCCCTCAGCCTCTGAACAGCTCCGAGGTGTGTGAGGGCTCCAGCAGCAGCAGCACAGCTACTCCAGGGAGTAAGAGCAGTGTAAAAGACTTTGTCACCGTTTGACATAGAGCTCCTCGTTAATGGCCCTGCGAGGGGAGGTCAGGATGCAGGCAGCTCTGTGCTGTCACCTGCAGAACGGCACGTGGGTACCTGTGCGTAACGTGGAGCCTCCCGCCTCTTGTTCCCTGTTGCTATTGCAATTTTGAGGTTTTGTGGGAAAACCTGTTCTAAAATTGCTCATAAATGGGTTTTCTGGCTGTTACATTAAGCTGCAGCATTGATTTTTAGATTTGAGAGTGCTGAATAATTTATGTGCACGTTGCCTCCTAAACCAGACTGTGGCTGTGATGGCCCTGGCCCTTTCCAGAGCAGCTGCAGATGACTGTGATAGGATACAGCCAAACCATCAACTCTCTGGCTTTTTAGTATCTGCTTTAAAAAAGGCAGGTCATTTCTAACATCATTTTGTTACTGAGGTTTTATTTTAAAGCGTCCAGGAGTGTTATCCCACTGCAAGCACAAAGCATGATTTTTAGAGCTACTGTTCCTTAAAACGTGCTTTTTCTATCCTTCCATTTTAACATGGCCATATATTACGATACCCAATTGTTTGATACAAGCATGAGTACACAGAAACAGCAAAAGGAAAATTGTCTTTTTATGAACCATGAATGTGACTATCAGGAATCTAAATAAAACCCTTTTTCAGAGCTTTTATCAAATTGAACTGGCTTGTGCCATTCAAGCACTTCTATTTTTCACATGTATACTGTAGAATGCATTTAAAAGTAAAAGTAGGCACAGAATTTAGCTGGTGTTTGCATTGTCCTTGTGCAGAGACTGTCTCTGAAGAGCTTAAGAGACTCCTATGTGGGTTTAAGCTATGTTCAGACATTGATGATAGGTTTGTAATTTTTCTAACCACTTCATTTTATTTTTAATATTCTGCATCTTTAGCAAACAGAGCAGAATGTGTCCATTTTTCCCTTGCACTGGGTCAGCTTTGGTTAAGTCATCAAAGGCAAGAAAAGTCCATTAAGTGTTCTTTTGCTGAGTCCTCAATTTAAATGAACTTGCAGGGAGCAGCAAATATTTTTCCTCCTATTCTCTGTCGCCCAGTTCCTGCATCCCTCGGAGGTCACAGCCTCCCTGGAGAGCAGCCTGACGCTGCTGCAGACCAGTCCGAATGCCGCTGTTCAGCAGCCCCGTGAGAATCTCCCTTAAATACACCAGCTCCCATCCTCGGGGATCAGGGATCCTCGGGAACCGGTGTGGGATCCATGTGGGGATATCTGCGGGATCCACGTGGAGAAATCTGCGGGATCCATGTGGGGATATCTCCGGGATCGCTGCGGGATCTCTGTGGGATCCATGTGGGGAAATCTGAGGGATCGCTGCGGGATCGCTGCGGGATCGCTGCGCGGGGCTCCCTCTGCCGGCGGCTGCCGGGAGTGCCGGGCGGCCCCGGGCTCGGTCCCGCAGCCGGAGAGCGGCAGCCCCGGACAGCGGCCGGGAGCGGGGCCCGGAGCTGCCCCGAGGGTGTCAGCGCTGCCCCGGAGGCCCGGAGCTGCCCCGGGGGTGTCAGCGCTGCCCCGGACTCTCCCGGCCGTGTCCCGAGCGCACCCAGCGCTGCACCAGCGGTCTCATGCGCTGCCCCGGGGGTCTCAGCGCACCCAGCGCTGTCGCAGCGGTTCATTCACGCAGAGGAACACGGTCGGGTCAAAATCGCTCGGTAGCTGTCGTCTCCAGGGTGCATCACTTGGCACGGCTTTCAATGCAGTCAATAGCCACGCAGAGGCCATTCCAGTTCCCAGGGGAGAATAGTTTCTCTGTGTATTCTGTAGGTTACATGCTATCATTCCAGGCAGGTATTTTAGTCACAGACCTTATTTGCAGCAGACTGTGGTGGTGTGTTCGGTGTTTGTGACTCTGTCTGTCATTGCTCCAGACCTGGGAGACCTCAGCATGCAGCCTATGGACTTTGGAAGGACCTTTCCCTCCCCCAGTTCTTCAGCAGCCCAGCAGCACGTTCTGTAGCTGAGTGCAGCCCATGCCTGCTGCACGGAGTTTCCCTGCACCGTTGCAAACCACACAAGGTCAGGTTCTTACCTGCTGAGGGACCTGCACAGCTGAGACTGCCCCGTGTTCCCACACGGCCCCGTCTGAGCTCAAACCTGGACCTGCTGGATTGCACCAGTGAAGACCACGGGATGCAGCAGCGTGCCAGGAACAGCCAGCCCCAGGTGTGAGCCCCAGGAGCCCAGCAAGGGTTTGGACCTTCCCCTGAGCTCATCTGTAGCAGCGTGTGCTGTTATAGTAGAAATATTATGAATTACGTATTATTGGCTTAATATAAACTGTCCTTATGTCATGCTGAAGTTCCTGGACCAGTACTGGGATTACTGGGTAAAACCAGGAGGAGCCTGGGCAGTGCCTGAGACCCTGTGAATTGAGTGTCAGCGCTGCCCCAGGGTGGATGTCAGGTGCTGCTGTGGGAGGAATGGGTGAGTTTTCAGCCCTATCAGCAGATCTGTGTGAGACCTGTTCATCACACACGTCCTGCTTAACCTCTCTCCGTGATTAAATATTTACAATAAGAATTTATTCATCATTAAAACTCTAAATAAAAGGATTACAGAGAAATTCAGAATGATTCAGTAAGAAACAGCACTAATTATTTTCACCCTTGTGGGTTTTTCTGTGTTCAGTGCTTGAATTTCAAAATGAAAATATTGAGATAAACTCCTGCTTTCATGTGAGCACAGTTGGGGAGATTTCTTATTTGGTGTGAAGCCTGAAAAGGGAGAATTAACACTCATTTAATCATTTATGTTCAGTTGTAATTTAAGCCCTGAGCAATAAAGTATTGTTCAACAAAGTATTTAAGCAGGAGATAAAACTTTAGGCAGTCACATATGCCAGCGACTCCAGACAGATTATTCAGATGCCTGAACAGAGTGAGGGAAGAGCAGAATTCCCATGTGCTGGAAGGTTTACAACAGCCCAGCTTTATGATTAAGGTATTATCCAAATTCACCACCAATGTTTCAGAGTGATTTCCTTCAGGCTCAGCTATAGCCACAACATAGAGATCAATATCTGTGCCATCTGAGTATCATCCAATGCGATCTAAAGGACTGACTAAACAGGAAATAATACACAGATAAGAAGTAAAATGCCCTGGGCATTCCCTCAAAACAGGTAAAAAGGCTCGCCTTGGAAACTATATAAGCTCATAAGGAGACCCAAGGTCTAAATTCTCGTTAAGTTACATCCAATGTTTAGAGAAGAAGAAAAAAACATGAGTCAAAGGATTGGACTGAAAGTTTTAAAACCAGAGATGGAAACAGAAGAGGCCCCTGTCCCCCTAGTGCAGGGCTGGATGTGCCCCCTGCTCAGGAGCCACAGGAGCCTTCTCTTCCTGCCCGTGGGTCATTGTCAGGCGTAGCCCAGGTGAGGAGGACCAGCACAACCCCGAGCAGAGTCGCCAAGGCTGGGCAGCCTGACAGGAAGGACAGCTCTGACTTCAGACCAAGCCACTCTGCCTCTTGGTGCCCTGAGCCCCTGAGGTCTGTGTCCAGCAGGGTTGTGGAGATTGCCCAGTGTCTGCTCTTTCCAAGTGTGGAGCATAATAAGGTAGAAATTGGACCTCTAGGTACTTCTAACACATATGCAAAGCTTTAAACACTGTCCCTAAAGTGTTCACAAAGTCCAGCTAGATAATGCAAGTGTTCTGGTTTATCCCTGTCCCCAGTAACAGTGTCAAATGATTCAGCAAAAACCCTTCCATAAAGCCCTCCAGAGGTAGATGAATCTACAGTTGATGGATTCTAGATGTGCACCCAAGCTGCTCCGTCAGCCAGGTCCAAAAATTTGCAATAAATAAATAAATTTAATCAGGAAACATCGCTCAGATATGAATGTTTAATGACGCTGATTTCTACTGTGAGCTGCCAAAGCTAGGAGCCAGTTTAGCAGTCAAGAGCCCACAGAGCTCAAGGTTTCAAAACAAACAACTCTCCTTGGAGATTAGTGTTGCAAAAGATGTGAGCAGACAGAAGAAGGAATGTTTTGCCTCCTGCTTAAGCATTAACCCAGCACAGGACTGAACTATTGTATGGCACCTGAAAACGTTTCTTTCAAAAGCTGTGTTCAGTCAAGTACCCTCAGTCAGTCACAGCACTGCCTCTTGCACGTTCCATAAGCTCCTCTAATGACTCATTTTTGTTGTCTCGTTTGCGATTTTTTGTCTCACCCACTAAAACCCCAGAGCCTGCAGGGCCAGGGCAGGTCTCTGGGCTGGGCTGTAGCACAGCAGGCAGGGCCCGGGGTAGGAGGTGCAGTTTGTAGAGCAGCTTCGATGGCAGAACAGCAGCTCCTTCAAACCGAGTCCGTCTAGAAGGGCGCTGTGACCCGACTGGTCTGTAGGATTACAGGGACAGCTGCCTGGGGACAGAACCTGCGGCCACTGCACTTCACACTTGCACGTCTGGTCTGCACCGCTGCAGCCCACACCAGCAGCTTGGACTGCAAAGTGCCCGTCCCAGCCCGTCCCAGCTGTGTGCTCCCCTCTGACAGAAGTCACCGTGTGCTCAGGATGTCCAGCTTTTTGAGGTGCCAGCCGAGCAGTGTAAGCCCTGCAGAGCGCCAGGCCTGCAGCATGCACAGCACAGCCAGCCCGAGCTGTGGGTGTCCCACCGGGGCTCTCTGCTGCTCTCCAGCTCTGTTTGCCTCTGCTGGCGTCAGACAACCTGGGTTTTGAATCTGACACACACAGCCACACACAACACATGCAAAATACCCCTGAATACATCCAGGCTGCCAAGGGAAGAACTTGGGCGGTGTCAGATTCGGCCGGCCCTGGAGCTGAGCTCCCTGAGCCACGTGCATTGTGCGACTGTCAGGAGTGCTCCCGCTGCTGTCACACGGGCTGAGCTCAGCACACAGCCCGGGCGGCTGCTCTGGGGAGCCGGGCTGGCCGCTGGAAGGCATTCCTGCCGGGAAAACTCCTCCATTCATTTCGGGAGCTGGGAGGAGCCGGTTTGGGGGGATGATTGGAAAGCAGCTGAAACGTTCCATGAGAAATGAGCTCTCCATGAGCTAAACATGCCCAAAGGTACCCCAGGTGAGTTCTTTTGGCCAGGCTTCATCTACATCTGTATTTTATCTACCTCTTCTGCTCATAGCTGTCTTCATCTTCCGCTCGTGTGTGATGACACTACCCTCATTACTGTGAGGAATTCTGATAACACAGGGATGAGTCCATGGCAAAGCCCAGGAGGAAGTGACTCCTTGCATCTGCAGAGGAGGATCGGATGAACGTGCAGCGCATGAGGCCACCAGTCACACGCTGGGCAAGGCCGAGACACCGCCCTGACCGCCCAGCGCGGGCGGCGGGGAAACAGAGGCACCTTTAGAGACAGCCCCAAGCTCCACCAACCAGTACAGCCCATCTCACAAGGATTTGGGCTTGTCCCCTTCAGTGGCCATTCCTCAGGGCAATTTTCGGTTTGTAAATTCCTTAATGTTTGTAGATAGAATGAAAATTCTCGTATAAAAATCGGGATTTAAAAAAATCCCATTCCTTCCATGAGAAGCACGGGTTTTTCTAAACAGTTTATTTTCCCTTTACTGCAGTATCTTTTCCCAGCCAAAACCCAGACGTCAGTCAAAGGTAGATACTTAGAATGGAAAATTTCCTTGTGGATAATTGAAGTTCAATTTAATTTTGCAAGCTCCTGACAAAGGGGCCGTATAAAGGAAAGCATTGCTCAAGTTAACCGTAGGCAGCCGCATTGTGAGGTGTTTCCCGGGAAGGAGGCACTGCCAGTGCTAGCCCTTTCCAACGGGTTCTCTCTTTCCCTTGCTTCCATCCATAAAAAGGGTTCGGCTTTTCCCTTCCGAGCAGCCACCCTGCCGGCTGCGGGGCGGGACACGCCAGAGCCCTCCGCCTGCGACCCGGGACCGCTCCGGACGGCTCTGCAGGGACGGGACAGCAGTCGGGAGCGCCGCGGGGGCAGAGCGGGGCCCGGGCCGGGCGCTGTCGGTGCCGGCGCGGGCGGTCCGGCGCGGGCGCGGGCCCGCACGTGCGCGGGG
>VYXF01012177.1:259332-269823 GCA_013397295.1 Polioptila caerulea | reverse complement strand
CACCCACTGCTGGCTGTGTAACACACACACTGCTGGCTGTGTAACACACACACACACTGCTGGCTGTGTAACACACACACACTGCTGGCTGTGTAACACACACACACTGCTGGCTGTGTAACACACACACTGCTGGCTGTGTAACACACACTGCTGGCTGTGTAACACACGAGCTGTAACACATGACTCAAAGTAGCCTGCAGAGCCAGCAGTGGATGAAGTGGGGTCTCAGAGTTTCTTTTGAGGGCACAGCTGTGGGGTTTTTGGTCTGGTTTAAGGATACAGTGTCTGTTTATAATACAGTTTATTAAGTCAGTTCGTGTTCACTATTCTTTTCCAACCTGTACATTTAAGGCATGGCATGGTTCACTGTTCCTGCAGTGTGTGCCTCTGTCCCCAGGCCAGAAGCAGAGTCAGCAGTGTCCTCGTGTGTAGGAGCAGGTGGGTTGGGTCCTGCCTGTCAGCAGTGCCACCTTTTGCTCTGAACTGTGACACAGAAGCTGTTCAGCCAACAGAAGTACATGCTTTTTATCAGAGTGCTTTACTTTGTCTCCCTGTCTGTTAATGCCAGTGCCTGATGGAAAAGCACAGGCCCGTCTTGTGTAGGACAGCTCAACTGCCTGGTTGCCCAGGTGAAGCTCCTGGGATGGTGGAGCAGAGTCAGCACCTGCTGTTGGTGTCCACGTGGCCTGTGAGAGCCAGTGCTTTCCTGCACTTCATCCCAAATGCCACAGAAAGGTGCCACAGGAGTTGCACATCCCTCCAGCCTGCCAAGCTGCAGTGCTGTGGCAGTGACACACTCGGTGTCCTGGTGATGTGATGGTCCTGGGGTTTCTGTAGGGAGGAGGCTCTCCATGATGGTTTTAATTTTTTAGCTGTCTTGATCTGTTTTCTTTTCCTTTGTGCTGCTAAATCCTCACCCTTTATTTCTTTCTTCTGTCCACAAAGAGTTAGTTGTAACTAAAATGCATCTAAAATTACTCTGGAGCTGATTCAGGATTTCATTTAAGCACTGGAATAGCTTATTAAAGCACAATGTAAATTATCTGTAGAGACTGGAGGAGCTGTTAGAAATGTCTGCCAGGTATTTATTTAGTTATCATTGATTCTTCTTTGGGGCTTGGGAGATGAACTACTTCAAGATTTCTTCTGCTGTGTTCCAGAAGCTGCGATGGTTGAAAGTAAATGCTTCCTTGTAAGCCATGTGTCTCCATAAAGTACTAATAAAGTGTGTGTTCACTAGATTTGATCAGGCCAGAGGATCACCTTGCCATTTTTCTTAACTGATTTCAGGTTTGGACACCAAGGTCGCTGGTTTCAGGAATGGTCTCTACTGGTTGGTGATAAGGAGGAATAAGGATAAGGATAAGTTCACATGAAGGCTGATTTTCCTTTGCCTTTAGAGATATGACATAGAGGTGTCATCATCCTCTGGCTGAGAAAGTGGAGATCTGAGTATTGTAGTTGTTAGCAGTGAATGGTGACCCAGTCTGCAGATGAGGTGTGAGCATGTGACAGCAGTGGCAGTGCAGCAAGAGCCCTCAGCAGGGACAGTGTCAGGTAGGGGTCTCTGAACCCTGAAACCAACTCCAGGTAGGCTGGCTTAGCTCTTGCTCCTCCGGAGTGTATTGTGAACTTCAGAGCTCTAACTGTGAAGCATTTCAGGTTCCTCTGTGAACAGTGTGCTCCCAAAATACAGTTTGGTTGGTCTTGGAGGTGCTAGGAAGGCCCAGTGTGTGTGAGAGGACGTGGGGCTGTTTGGTATCAAGCTGCAGCCTGAGCACAGCTCCGAGGGCAGCGGTGGCCCTGCCAAGTGTCACCTGGTGCCTGGCAGCCAGCTCCCTGCTGAGGGCATGGCCAGGAGCCCAGAGAGCTTTGGGGAGCAGTGCTGGCTCTGGGGTCTGCCGTGTTTGCCGTGCCGAGGGGTGGACACCAAACTGAGAAGTTTTAGCTAAGGTGGGAGAGGAAAGTGGGGCTTGTGCTGTTGTCAACCGAAACTCAGAAGGAGTCAGAAAAGGGTCCTGATTTCAGAGGGTTCTCAGTCCTGCAGGCTTGTTCCTGAGCCTGGAAGTGCCCATGGCTGTGTGCTGCAGCCTCTGGTGTCAGCAGCATTTGCTGTGACTCAGAGCTTGCTTGGCTGATGCTGAGCTTTGCTGGGCTCCAGTTCTGCTGACTGTTCTTATCTCCCCCTTCCTGGTTCTCCCCTGCAGAGCCAGGGACCTGCAGAAACAGAAACCAACCTCCAGGCTCCAGCCTGCCCTTCCTGTTGGCGTGACTGTCCCTCTCCAGGGCAGTCTTGGGAGTAGTGAATACCCTGGAGACCCTTCTGTACCCAGGACTTTCCTGGTGGGAGCCTGGAGTGACTCCTGCGGGTGATGCTGCTGCATATCCAGTGTGAGTGACACCCAGGACACTGCTCTCCAGGGCTGTAGCAGTTCCAGCTATGCAGGATAAGTTCCCAGAAGCATTGAATGATTCAGAAAAACACTTTGGACCACTCAGAAAATGACACCACAGAACTGCCTCACTGTTCTGGAGTTAGAGGTGTTCTCCATTGAGCACACACAGAGGGAGGATGCTTGGCTATGCACAGGCACACGCCCTTGGTAAATTCTTCCTACACATGGTGTCCCTAGTGAGAAGTAGGAGCATTCAAAGGGCACTGGCATCCCTGAAGGCCTGCTCCTGCAGCATGGTCCCGGGAGGCTCGGTCGTGCCCTGGCTGCTGCCGGCCCGAGGGCACGTGCGGCTCTGCTGGTGCTCCCTGGCTGGCACTGGCAGCAGTGCCTCTGACAGATGGGTGGCATTTCCAGGGCAGGCAAAAGGGACGAGATATATTTAAACACAGCAGATTATTAGGTAACAAAGAGTGCCTGGAGCTGTGTACTCCTGGACCATCAGGTGAGGCCCTGAAATAGCACCAGGCCGCTGGTCAGGGCTGTGGGCCCTGTTTCTGTGTCCTCCCAGGACAGGATTTGCTGTTCTGTCCCATGGCTGCCAGTGTTGCTGTCACTGCCTGGGTGGCATGGCCAGGGTCCTGAGTGCCTGCTCTTGCCACGTGGACCTGCTGGCAAGTGGAGTGGTGTGGGCAGGGTGGGATTCCAGGACCCCTCCTGCTTGGGCTGTGGCTCAGACCCTCCTGGGGTTTCTCAGGACTGGTTCACTCCTGTGGTTTCTTCTGTCCTCAGTCCCTTTGATAAGAGTGTGAAGAATGAGTGAAAATTTAGCATAATTTTGGGATGCACCTTTGATTTCAACTATCCTCTTGCCCAAGGGGATTCCCTGATCCTTGGCTGCTTTCTGTGTGTAGGCTTGCAGGAGTTCCTGTGCTGAGTGTGCCACAAGGGAAGGAATGAGCCTTTCATGTGTCTGAGCACACAGCATGCTGATCACCCATCCTTGAACTGTGTCTGACCAAAAGTGGGTGAGCTTCCTTCACAAGGGAAAACATAGAGCTTCGGGGGGCTTTCTTCAAAGGGTGTCTCTGGTTTGTGTGCAGGGTGAGTGCAAAGCGAGCAGGAGAAGGATCTTCACCACCCAGTGGAAGGGTTTCTGTCCAAAGAGGTGGCTCAGAGCCCTAAGGCTCAACCCCCTTCTGCTGGGGTTGAGAGCATGGGTCCTTTTTACCTGTGGGTAAGTCAGACCCAAGAGGACAGTGGCTCTTCAGTGTTAGATTTTGGCTAAAAAACAATCCTTGAAATAAACTCTTTAACTCAATGGAGCAACGCCAAAGGCCTTGCTGTCAGGTTGTCGGCAGCCTGAGGGCTGCACCTCTTCCAGAGACATTTAGGTAAATACTTGTGATCAGTAATGCCTGCTGTAACCTCGCTTCCCTGTTCTGTCCCTTCCCCATGAGTGCTGCTGGCTGCAGGGGTTCCACGCCGGCTCAGGTGTGGTGGCTGGGTGCTCCCCTGTGGCCGTGGCACCCCCAGCAGCCCGGGCAGGTGCTGCTGTCCTCAGCAGACCCCGGCACTGCCGGGGCTTCCCAGGAATGGCTGCTGGGTGGAAGCTGTGTGGGCTGTGGGCTGTGGGCTGGGGAGGCGGCGCCGGCCGCTCTCTGTCCCGAGGCCGGACTGCTCGGGGAACACCGTGAGTCAGCAGGTCCTGGGGTTGGCTTTCCTTGTGCACCCTGTGCCAGGGCCATTGCATTGCCTCTGGCTGCGAACCAGCAGCAAAGTGGAGCAAAAGATCTGCAGACAAAGGGCTTTTCTTTATTAGTTATTAATGTTGTTCAACTGAACCTCTCTGAAATGGTCAGTGGTTAAGATTTGTGTTTGTATCAGGGGATTCCTGCTGGATTTTTTGCCACCCTTTGCTGCTTTGCTTCTTTCTTTAAGGAACTGTTGATAATACCCTGAAATATTTTGAGAAAATACAGAGAAGTGCAGCTTTAAGGCTCAGCTGTTGCTTAAGCAACCTCCCTCCTGTTTTGGAGTCAGTCAGATCTTTTGCTCACTCACCCCCTCATTGTACTGCAGAAGTTGAATGAAAACTTTGGGTTTGAGTCTCGGGCAGCCCTTGGAAGGGAGCTGTATGGATGTGAAATCCTTGCTGATGACAGAATTTCATGTGATGCTTTTGTGAGTGCTGCTGGGGCTGCAGCCCTGGTGCTGGAGCTCGATCCAGAGGGTGGTTTCTCCAGGTGTGGGTTTACCTTGGCAGCTGGCTGCTTGACCTGGCTCCTGCGCTCCTCAGGGAGGTTGGGGTGTGTTTGGGCTGTTGCTGCAGCTGAACTTCAGGAAATTGTGTCGACTGAATCTGGGTCGGCGTTGCTGTGCGGTCACACGGACCAAAGGGCATTCAGAATCGGGAATAAGAGTTTTGTTCGCTTTGTTGCTCTCTGTAGTTTTTGCGCTACACCACTCCAAATCAAAAGATGGGTTAGAAAGTATCCCAGTAGTGGCAGAGCCCCTCAGGGGTGGCAAGGGCTGGGCAGCTCTGTGCCTGGTGGGGCCCTTCTCTTGTTCCACTTGCGTTCAGTGCAGATTCTCTTGAAGATCGCTGGAGGGTTGAACATAACCTGGTAATTCCAGGTGGCAGTATACATGCTCTTCTCTCTAATTTCCTAAATACACATTCTGACTTGAGTGTTTCAGTCGTGCCCAAGCTTCTCCTGGGAGAGGCTCTGTTGGGATATTTCTTAGAGCTTCCTCTGAATTATGTGATATTGGTGACTATGTAAGACAGAACACCCAACTGTCCATGTCCTTCCCCTCATCCCTCCCTTGATAAAATAAGTTTTATTTTCAAAATATTTGTGTGTTATTGTGAAGAGGTTGCTGTACCACTTTTTGTTGCAGCTCCTCAGAGTTTGTCTGGAGCGGGATCTGCTGAGCCTCACGGATGGTGGATTTGGAGATATTTGATTAGGCTGTGCAATGTCTAGATGCCAGGGCCAGTGGCGCCACAGGACTTGTATAAATAAATTTTGTTTGTGCCATGTTCACGCAATTAAAGCCAGAGCCCTGGATTGCGTTTGATGAGGTTTATTTTGCTAGTCGGGCCACACAGATTTCATTTACTTTGTCTGGTGTTCTAAAAACATATAGGAACATATACACATCAAAGCCAAGTTTAAGAGCTTGATTAAAATCCACAGCAGTAAAGAGGTGCCCTGATGCGTTTGTATCAGTGCAGTGTCCATTGAGCGGGGATTTACTTAGGGTAGTATAAAACCCAGGGTATTCTAACTTAAGGATCCTGCCCTGTGCTGGTTGTAGGCTGCGCCCAGGGAAGGTCAGGGAAGCGCCATTGCTCACTGTGGGTGTTTCTCTTTCAGAGGAGAATGAGAAGCATGAGAAGCTCTGCCTGGAGAGGGAGCAGGAGCAGAAGAAGGCGGGCAAGGCCAGCGTGCCACGGGCCAACAGTGCCCTATCCCCAGAGGAGCCCCGGAGCGAACTGCTGGTGCCCATCTCCCCCCCGGGCCCAGTGCCCCTGCCGCCCCCGCCGCTGGCAGCTCCCATTTCAGTCATTCCCATCCCTGTTGTCACCAGTTCCCCGCAGCAAGCAGCCCAGACCGCCCTGTCGCCGCCGCTCGTGCAGCGCCACCAGCCCCTGGTGAGCCCTCCCAGCGCGCCCAAGGACGCGCCCTCGGTGGCGCCGGTGATCCAGCGGCCGCACCTGCCGGACGGCAAAGCCGCCACGCCGCCGGCGGGCAGCCCCAAGCAGCTGCAGCCCTACGCGGCGCCCGTGCTGGCCATCTCGCAGCACCATGTGGTCCCGCAGCCCATCCAGCCCCTGCAGCACCCGGCCGCGCCCGCGGCCCTCGGCGCGCTGAAGCTGGCGCCCGCGGACGACATGAAACCCATCGAGCTCAAGAAGAGAATTGGAGGGTGAGTGCGCTGCCTGTGGGCGTGTGTCCAGCAGGGACCAAGCTAAGCTGCCTCCCTCTGGAGCGGCTCCTGCTTGTGCAAAGTGTGGTCAGATCAGAAATACCAAGACCTGTGGATGTTTCGTGCCTTTGAATTGCTGAGAGCAGGGTTTTTTAGCTTGATGGGTTTTTATTTTCCTCCCTCACTCCACACTGTAAGAGTCTCTATAAGGATTTTTTTTTCCAGGCCAGAACTGTGTTAGGAAGCAAGTCCCAGCCCTGCCTGTCTGATCTCAAGTGGTATCTCGTGTTATGTTTGGCAAAAGATCTCTGCTTGTACTGGTCAGGGAAATCAAAGTGCACTGCTGCTTGTGGGAGCTTTCTTGAAAACTGGAGTGGGATCTGGGAGATGTTACTCTGAGGACAGAGATCATCTTAGTTGCTGTTTCAGTTTCTCAGTGCTGTAAGTGCTAAGGGCCTCCTGCTTGCACAGAGTCTTGCAGCTGGGAGGGGCTGGAGGCTATTTGGTCTGCCCTCATCCTCTGGCAGGACTTGTGGCTCTGATGTTGCTCCAGGTTAGTGTTTGTCTGGCTTGTTCTTAAGGACTTTGGCTGGTGGAGACCCTGCCTTCTCTGTAGGTGGTTATTTCAGACCACAGTATCCCAATAGGGAGTCTGGTATTACTGCTCACGGACTGGGAGAACAAACCATTCCCTTCTTCCCAGCAGTTTTACCTGTTTCCTTTGGCCCCTCAGTTTTCCTGCAGCATAAGTGACCTGGATCTGTTCAGTCTTCCCTCCTGGCTGTGCTGTCTGGGCCTCTGACTGTTCTCCTGGCTGCCTGTAACAGGGGATGTCTCTTGGCAGTGGTGTTGGACATGGTGTGCGAATCCTGTGGGGGCTGGAGGAGATGTATAGCAGACAGAAAAAAGGTTAATAGTGTCCATTGGGCTGTAGAGATCCCAACATACAGTGAAAGTAATGCAGATAGGAGTTTGTGAAGGTAAAGGCTTCAGTAAAATGCCAGTGTAATTCCTGTAAGAAGATTGGGATCTTCAGAGCCTGTCTGCTGCAGGAAGGATGTGTCAGTCTGTGCACTAATCAAGAGACCCTGTCACTGGCATTGTGTGGGCTCAGGAGCTGTGGAGGAGGTTTCTGCCGGCACGGGGGAGCCCGGGCAGGCTGCACAGGTTTGGTGCTGTGGCCGTGGGCAGTGGCAGCTCCCACAAACTGCTGCTGTGCTGCCAGGCTGAGCTCTGCCCCTGGCAGCTGGGGGGGCTGTGGTGCCAGCGTGGAGCACAGCAGCACCACTGTGTCCCCCAGAACTGCTCCATAAGCACAGAAAAGATGTCTTTTTTAGCCTGTAAATGCTTCATGGGAAAATACTGTCAAATATTTGTGACGGTTTATTAAATGTGATTACCTCAATGTCCTGTCCTTTCAGTCAAAGGCAAATAATTACTTTGCACGGTGTGTGAAAGATACTTGAAATCTCCACGTCTGCTAATGTACCTTATCACTGCTATATCTGAAAAACTGAGATAACATGTATTTGTTTGGCTTTTCCTAAAAATACTCCTCTGATTCAGAGAGTGGGTGGACTCAAACCCCAAAACCAGAAACTCACTCTGGTTTTTCCTTGAGCAGTGACTGGAGAATTCCTGTATTGCTTCATTCTGTGCTTATCCTGAGCTGTGTTGTTTCATGCACAGCAAAAACCCAAAGCATTTGGAATCTGCCTAATCCCATACACTTGAATTTGTCCCACTGGAGTTTAGGCATAGGTCAGAACCAGGTCAGAATCTGGGTTCTCTGGGTCTGTACAAATACTTAAAATTCATACTTTGTGTCTTTCCCTGTTGGTAGTAGCCGTGTCTGCGTGCACACACACATCACACCTGTTTGTATCCCCTGTGCACTGTGTGCACCATGCTCAGTTCACCTGATGCACATGTAAAGAAAGGATGGAGTTCATCTTGGAGCAGTAAGGGCAGAAATACGTTTGTGCTTGATGTTAAACCAGTGATACCTGAACACTTCTGCTGCTTTTGCATCTTGACATACAGACACTGCTGCAAGCACAGGTGCAAGGCAGGAGTTTTCAACCTGACACTGAGCTGATCTTTGTTCTGTTTGGGTTACAGGGTTGGGACCAGGGAAGTACATAATAAATTGGAGAAGAACAGGTGCGTAGAAAGCCAGGGGTTTGGGGTTTTTAATTGTAATTCCCCTCCTTTTTTTTGGCCTATCGTCTGTCAATATTTGTTCAGCTTTGGTGGGTTTTTGTTTGTTTGTTTGTTTGCTTGTTTTTAAACAGATAACCTAAATAAAATTCTTAGTGACTTTTACTGAATCTTGCAGTATTGCTTGGCTTTCTTACAGCTCAATTCTGCATTTCTTGCTTCCCAATGTATTCTGTTTAACTGCACCATTGCATCCCAACCACCCTGATCCTGCAAAGCAGTAACAGTGCATAACAGTGTCCCTCTCTTTTAATTTAAAAGGAGTAAAATACCCCAAATCAGGGGTCAGTGTACATTGTGAATACAGAATAAACATCCCTTTCTGACCCAAGACTCGTATAAGCCTGACTAGCTAAATTGGAATTATGGTGACAGTGAAGGCACCAGCACAGTGAGATGAGATACTTTATTTAAGGCTGCACAGTGTTCCTAACAAATCTGGGATAGAACCCGGGCATGATCTCTGCTGAGGTGAGCATGCTGTGCTGGGGGCTGCTATGCACAGGTGTCGGTGCTTTGCTGGATTAAGGCCCCAGTTAAGCTCTCCCCTCTGCTGGAATTGGTTTCTGGTGTGTCTGCTGGCAGCTGACGACCCACCTGTGTTTTCTCTAGACGTGCACATTTGAAAGAGTGCTTTGAGACATTAAAGCGCAACATCCCCAACGTAGATGACAAGAAGACCTCAAACCTCAGCGTCCTCAGGAGTGCCTTGCGATACATCCAGGTACGTGCAGCGCCCGGGGGCTGGGGCTGTGCACAGCCCAGAGGGACACGGGACAGAAACTCCCCTGCTGGAAGTTCCACGTTAACCACAGATCATCCTTCCCAGCAGTGGTGATGGCTTGTTTGTGGTAGTTCAGTGATCTTAGAGATCCAGGCTGAGTGAACTTCAGTTGCTCCTTTTGGGCTCAGGTGAATTTTAATATGGATGGTTTGGGGAGGTTTTCTGTTTACTTAACCAAAAGACAGATTTCTGTAAAGATATGGTGTGTCTCAAAATTTTGATGAGGTGGACATGTGAGTACAAGTCATTTGCTTGGAGGCAAGGAAAGCCTGGAATGTGA
Source organism: Polioptila caerulea (assembly GCA_013397295.1). Lineage (NCBI taxonomy): Eukaryota > Metazoa > Chordata > Aves > Passeriformes > Certhiidae > Polioptila > Polioptila caerulea. Next base: position 260,207 of record VYXF01012177.1, on the reverse strand, counting down.
GGCTGGAGCATGAAGCTGTAGGTGGACTCTGGGGCTCCACCAGGAGTGAATCTGGGAGAAAGCACAGGTAAAAATTGGTTGTGTTCGTAGCTGGAGAGAAAAAAGTATTAGTGTTTGCTTGTTTAATCTTTGTGAAAATGGTTAATGGTAGTACAAAAGGAATTGTTGTAGATGTCCCCTGTGAATGTGAAATCAGCAGTATATAATGCAATTAAAATTCATCTGGAAACTGGAAGAGTTGCTGCATTTGTAGTGCAAATAGAGAGGCAGTACGCCTTGTGGGTTTTGACTGGAATAAAGGGTGCTGAGGATTGATCACAATGGACTTTCCCACATTAAATTGTAATCTTTTCTCACTTTCTTCTAATTTTTCCTCAGTCACTCTCAAACACCATTTCACTCTGGTATTCAGAAGTGCTGGACATTGATTATTCACTTTGGCTTTGCTTTGGAGTCAGTAATGCCTCAGAGTTAGATCAGCTCAGCCCTTCTCTTGGTTTTCACCAACTTTCCTCAGAGAGATTTTGGTTGGGGCAAATTCTGGCTGTACCCAGCCACCCTCTGTTGCTCAAAAAAGTGGTTTCTGGGGATGTGGTTGTATTGAAGCCTAACGGGCTTTGGAGAAGATCTGAGCCACCTTTGGATTTTGGCAGGATGATGTTGTAATTTGCAGGAGGAACTCCTCTGATGGCCAGTCTGGTGTCCTGGGCAGCTGGCCATGACTGTCTGTTGGTCAGTGTGGGCACTGGGCTGTCCGTCGGTCAGTGTGGGCACTGGGCTGTCTGTCCGTCCCTGTCCGTCCGTGCCTGTCCATCCATGTCTGTCCGTCAGTGCCTGTCCGTCGGTCAGTGTGGGCACTGGGCTGTCCGTCCGTG
>VYXF01012177.1:209944-253522 GCA_013397295.1 Polioptila caerulea | reverse complement strand
TGTGCAGTGCAGACCGTCCAGTGCAGTCTGTGCAGTGCAGCCTGTGCAGTGTGGCCCGTGCAGTGCAGTCTGTGAGGCCTGTGCGGTGCGGCCCGTGCAGCGAGGACGGGCTCCTTCCCTCACGTCTGTGCACATGCCTGCCTGAAGGTGAGGTCACGTCCCGGGACACAGCAGCACTCCTTGGCTGCCGGCCTGGTCCAGGGCTTGAGCATGTAGGACAGCTGGGTCACGAGGCTGCTGGCAAACACCCATGGCCTGGCTCTTGGTGCAGGGGATCACACTCACAGGGAGCAAGGGACAGTCTCTGGTTCACCTTGCAGGCTTTACTTTGTTTTGGTCCTGGTGAGACGTTTGAGATCTTGGGAGGCTGAAGCTGGGCATGAACACTGGGAGCCTTGTCCTGTGCCTCCCCCCAGAGGCTGTCCCCTCTCCCAGTCCCCTGGAGACTGGTCATGGTGCCCTGCTCTCCCAGTGCTCAGCACGGTCTGTTAATGTCTTAGAGCTTTGTGATTTTAGCTTGTGTTTGGGGAAAGGGGGCTGTGTTCCTGTGCCGAGCAGAGGCTCCTGTGGCACAGCAGCTGTAGCTGTGGGCGGTGGCAGTGCCCGGGTGGCTGCAGCACGGTGGTGCCATCGCTCCGTGGTGGTGCCCCAGCGGTGTTCCGCTGTCGGTGGTACCAGGCCGGCACATCCGGCATCGCTGCGGGATCTCATCTCTGAGAGCCGGCAGAACGAAGCAGTTGCCATGGAAACCATGGCTTTGGTTCCCGTGGCAACCGGCCGGGATTCACACACGGCTGCTTTGCAGACAGAGGGGCTGGTTGGCGTCGCAGGGGCAGGGGCAGGGTCTGGCAGGTGCTGCCACCTTGGCAGCCGCAGAGGCTGGGGACGCTGGCCTGGTGCTGCTGGAACTGGCTCCTCGCCTTCCCACCCGTGCAGGCTCTGCTGCATCACAGCAGCTCGGGCAGGCCTGGGGCGAGCGGTGGTGCTGAGCTGTGAACAGACTGCTCGTGCCAGCTGAGCAACGTAGACAATTTAGCAGCATTCACAGTAGGAATGCCCAGAATTGGTAGAAGTGGTGGAAAATCCCCAAATCCTACAGGTGAGTGTGGTGCCTTGGCCAGTGGAGTTCTGGCAGCTGGGGCTGTTTGGGTTCCATCTGGGGCTCTGTGGGGACAGCTTGTTCCCCAACACTCCTTGGGTCCTGGTTGGAACATTTTTGGAGTCAGGCTGGTGAATTCTTGCTCCTGTTGTGAATCTCCTCCACCATGGCAGTTCCGGCAAGATAAATTCTTATGGCTTTTTCCATTACATAGGAATCAAAGCTCTGTGCAACAGTGGAGAGCCTGACCAGCTGGTCTGGTCTGTGCTGGAGGTCCTGCAGGTCAGTGGCTGCTCAGGGCCCCATGGCTCAACATGTGCCCACTCTGTTGCACCAGCTGTGATCCCCAGAGCAGAGAGTTAAAGAATCTGTCTCGAACTTGCAAATCACTCTCCTGATTGCTCATTGATGAGGTATTTTCAATCAACAAATGCCATGTAAGAGAAGAAAAGAGCTGAAATATGCTTTGGAAAAGCTCATAATTGAAAGTGTGTTTTTAAACTGCTAATAAAATGTTTATGAGGGGAGCTGTGTAATAAGGCTCACTTAAACCTCACTAATGCCAACCCCAGGGCCAGCAACATTCCTGAGGCAGGCGCAGGGAAGGCCTTGGGGGCATTATTTCCAGTCTTGACATGAAAGTGAGCAATTTAATTACAGACAGCTATAAAATGGAAAATTCTTTGCAGTGACAAATAGCTCTTGCTACAGAAGGAGAGCAGGAGTTGGTGTATGGTTTGTTTACCAAATAATGACAGAGAGATGCACACAAGGACCAAATAGTGGCTCCCAAACAGCCAGGATAGTGGGCACAGAGTGGGGAAGAGCTACCACTGGAATCGTCAGGCCCTTGCTGTCACTGCAGTTGTCTGGTCTTGCTTCAGTAATCCAGGTGGATAAAGGCTGCCAAGGAGCTGACAGGTACAGGAGGAGAATCAGATACTCTAGGGGAGCAAAAGCAAACCCACATGTGGATTTTAATTTGGTTGCTGGTGTTTAAGTAGAAGATGAAGGAACTCAGCACTGCCCTTGTGTCCTTGTCACTGCTTCCACCTGCCCATGGAGCAGCCCCTGCTGTGCCCAGTGCAGTGGTGCCTGGCAGGGGAGGGTCAGGCCCTTGCTCTGCTGCCAGGGGCTCACTCAGCTTCAACAGAGTTCAGCAGAACTGAGAGTGTTCGGAGTGGAACAGCATCTGCAGAGCCAGCAGCTGATTTGCTAAACTTCCCAAGCATCAAAAGCCATAGATGGATTCACAAGAGTATGAGGAAATCCATGATTTCTGCCTGGGGTAGCTCAGCTTCCCCCTTGGCAGGGCCAGTGTCTGCTCTTTCAAGTGAAGCTCATGTGGAATTTTCTTTAAGTGTGAAGAATAGAAGAGTTCTTAAGTCATCGCTTCCGTAGGTTCCTCACACTGCAGTGTAGCAGTTGCCTGGGCAACGAGGGTTCCCAACTGTTTAACAGGAAAAAAAGGAATGCTACAGTGGTGGAGCCACAGACGTAAGAAGGAGGGTCTGTGCTGGAACCTGGTGCTTGCAAAGAGCAGTCTGGGCATGGCTTGGCTCAGTGAGGTGCCACCCCTGGCTTTGGGCTGCCCTCTGCCAACAGAACAGAGCTCGAGGGGCAGGCCTGGCCTCTTCCTGAGGAAGTGGGAAATCAGAACTGCAGGTAACTTCAGTGATTTTTCTGTTGTGGAGAAACAGGATCAGTATTTCACGAGCCAGGTTCAGTGTGTGTCCTTAGGATCTTGGCAGGCAGCTAAACTGCCATCCCAGGTGCCAGCCCCAGATGTGAGCCCTTGCCATGGTCCTTCCCAGTGGCTGTGGAGGTGGGTCAGGTGGCAACTCCTGCCCTGCAGCTGGCCCAGGCCTCTGCCTTAATGAAATTTCAGATCTTGAAGGAAAAATGGTTGGGCATTTGTATGAATTTCTTTTATCAAAATTCAGTTCTCAATTACTGTGTTGTTTGTAGTTTTAGGGTCTTCTCTGCCCTTTTCAGTGCTACCATTACGTGCCCATTCTGTTGGAAAGTTGCAAAGGTTTGGGTTTGGGGGAAAGTGTCTATGTGCTTATATGTTATTTTAAAGCGTCTGGTTTTGTGTTGCATGGGGTCCATGGTGATAGTGCTGACAGAAACTCCTGTTTTAGAAAATCCTGGGGATCAGTGGGCGTCTCTAAAGGTTTGATGTGTAGGGGCAGGTCAGTGACCACAATCCCGGTGACTCAGGGGTGGCTGTCACTCTGGACTTTCTGTTGACTGACGGGAAATCCTGGCACCTGATGTGGGCAGGATGATTTGCAGAAAATAATCTGTCAGGAGGCAGTGCCAGAGAGCTGCGTGTCCCTGGGGTGCCCGTGCCAGGGGCGGAGGGCACGTGGGGAGAGCGCGCGGCCGCTCCGGCCACACCGGCTGCGGTGCTGGGGGGGACAAAGGCAGGAGGGTCCTGCTCCCTGCCCCTCTGTGAGTGCCCGTGTCTGCAGTGGGGCCAGGGCTGTTCTTGCTCCCAGTGCGGAGCCTGAGAGGGGACTGCACCCACGTGTACCTGCAGAGAGTGGGGCAGTGCTTGGGGGAGAGGGAGGAGGCCTTCAGTGAATCCCACCCAGTTCATTATTGGGCCAGAGCGGCTCAACCTGGAGATCTGTCTTTACAAGTGAGCACCAGTGAATTGCATCCCAGAAGAGGTTCTGAAAGATTACCTGTGCCTCCAGCCCATCTGCTGCTCCAGCCTCCCCAGCAGCTCCCCTTGGAGAGCACCCAGCCATGCTGGAGCCCTGGGAGGAGATGCAGACCCAGTGAGGGGCTGCCAGGAGCAGAGCCAGCCAAGGGCTGTGACTGCTGGCACTGGGGGAGGCAGAGCCCACAGGGCTGGGCTTGGATCAGTGCCACGTCCCAGAGCCTGTGAGTGCCTGCACAGTGACATAGTGAACTCCCCAGCTCTCTTGGCTGGGAGACTCCTCTTGGTGCTTGCTAAGGGTTTGCCTGCCTTCCCAGTAATTAAAAGTTTGTAACTAATTACCAGCTGCCCTGCTCATACTTCCTAGTAGTGCTTTCCCCCAGTGCTGGGAGTCTCCTCTCACAGCAGGGAATGAAGCCAAGTCTGCTTGAATATGCGTGTGCTGTGCCCGCTGCGGGGATTCCGCGCCTGCTCCTCCTCGAGAGCTGTTCCTGCTCTGTCCTCTCGTGCCCTGCGTTGGAGAGCAGCTTTGGGGAGATGCTGCAGAGAGGGGCTGGGCTCATGTTTGCACAGCAGGTTTAGCCTCAGCCTTTCTTCTGCTTGCCTCTTTCCTGATGACATAGTGAGGGGAAGACATCAGACAAGTTGCATTCAAGTCTTCTTGCATGTTTAAACCTGACCAGGAGCACCTTCCTTGTCACCTTTGCCTTCCCCTCCATCGCTCTGTGTCTCACCCACACCCCTTTGCAACGGGATCAGAGCACACGACTTTTCTGGGTCAGGCAAAATACTTTGGCTGCACTTGATAGGAAAGAGACTTTTTAAACTAGCCTGTTGATTTGGGCCTCAGCCATGTGGGAATCTCTGGGCTACAGGTCAGGGCTGGTGCAGAGCCAGGATTCCAGGAGTCCCCATCCTCCCTTCCTGGCTGTCCCCATGGCTACCTCCCTGCAGTGGGCTGCAGGTCTGCTGGGCTTGCCCAAGACAGTGGTGTTGGCCTGTCTGCTGTCTGCTTTGGCTTGAAAAGCAACAGCAGGGAAAGAACTGCCTCCTGTGCCTGAAAACTCTCTGTTTTGAGGAGCTTTTAGCTGATCTGGAGGAAGAGGAACTGTCTCCATTGACACACCTGCAGTGGTTGTGCCCTGCTAACACACATTGTTTGGCTCTTTTAAAAATGCTTCCTTTATTGCTGTTACCGGGACAAAGGTAGCGGCAGGAGCTGCCCTGCTCTGTGTCGCCTGAGGCTGCAGTAAAGGCTGGCTGAACAGGCTTTAAGGTCCTTCCCAGCAGACCTGTGAGCTACAACACAGCACAACTATTGAAAGGCACGAGGTCAGGCTCTGATGGTACTCATCCTGGAGAACCTGAGAGAGAAATAAAGACATGTGTTAAGAAGACCATGAGCCTGGTCCTCTGCCAGATGTGGGGTTTGCTTTTGAGCTCAGTGCTTGCCAGCAGTGAGGGAATAGGAGCATCCGTGTGGGCTACGTGTGGCTGGTATTTTCAGAAGTGTGTGTGGGATTTAAACTCCCAGTGGTGAAACTTAACTTCAGAAAATGGAGAGTCTGTATGTGGTTTTATAGATTTCATCTAATTTTGTCTCCTTTATGCATATAGTAAGTGTGGCCCTGGGCTGGGGCACCAGGTCTGTGACTGTGCAGTGCTACACTGCCTTAAAAACTCAGAGAACAGGCCTTGGAATAGTTGATCCCCCTCGGGTGTGTGTGGTTTGTATTTCCCAGCAGCACTGCTGGGCAGTGGGGGCATTTCTCTGTATTGTGCTGACTGATGCCACAGCTCCCCTGACCTTACCAGTGATGTGGCAATTCCCAGCACCAAGGGGCATTAGCAAGAGAGGACAAGGTACACCCTTCCTCCCTGTGACCCCAGGATTTCCCTGTGGTGCAGGGGATTGTTGGTTCTACCATCCACCATCTCCTCTAGGCCAGAAGCTCTTGGTGGGGTGTGTTGCTCAGAAGCTCATCAGTACTTAAGCTTTTTCTTTCCTTCTAAGAATTTTGGTTTTGGGGGCTTACCAGTTTTCCCTCAGAAAGTAGAGAGCCTTCAAGTAGAGCAATGCTTCATGTGCCACCTGTTGTCCTTCCCTTTCTGCCCGAATTTAGCAGGTATAAATATAGCTCAACACATTTTACACCAGCATAACTGGCAATATAAAATAATGAGCTGTGGACATGGGAGTGGCCAGATTAGTATCGATTATTCTTGTCTTTGTTCTCATTATATTTCTTTTTCTTTTCTCCAACTGTAGACTTTAAAGAGGAAGGAAAAAGAATATGAACACGAGATGGAGCGGCTGGCGAGAGAGAAGATTGCTACCCAGCAGCGGCTGGCAGAGCTGAAGAACGAGTTGAGCCAGTGGATGGATGTCTTGGAGATTGACAGAATTATTCGACAGACAGTTCAGCCAGAGGATGACCAGGCATCTACCTCGACAGCATCAGGTACCCATAACTGTTCTCTTTTTTCCTACTCATCACAGAAGGTCATTGACACGGTTACATTGGGGTGGTGGAGATCTTCATTTGGCAGCATTGGGGTCTCTGCATTCAGAATAAAGTGAAAGGTTTTAGAGTGTTTATAATGATTGATGTTGTTAACAACACACTGCAGCTCGTGTGAAGTAAACTGAAACTTGTGCTTTAGTGTCAGGTAGATACAAAGTGCAGGTTTGCACATCTGACCTCACTGTGGAGATAAATCCCTGCTTTCCAAACTTAGCTTTTTTTCTTGCACAGCTCTGCAGCCCTGCTCATTAGAAGTGGGCATCCTGGAGTATTTGTGTGGTTGTGGGAGGGTGTTCAGCACATATACAAGAAGGATTTGGTACAGGGAGGATCACCAGAGCATTTGAACAACTTAATGAGCCTTCACATTGCATGAGGAGGATTCACAGTGAAGATGAAATGACACTAATGGATATCTGACGTGTGGTTCCAGTGAGAAGTTTCTGTGAGACAGGAGAGTGCATGCTTCTCTCCACACCAGGGATCTGCAGCAGGAAGAGTAGGCAGTCTGTGGATGTGGAGCTTTCCAGAGACACGGAGGCTGTAGCAGTGCATAACTGTTCACAGCAGTTCCTTCAAGTCAGCACTTGCTCTTGGCGTGCCAGGCAGACAATACGGCAGGTTCTGAAAAGGGAAACCTGAGTTTGTTCATCACCTCTGATGGTAGGAGCAGGCTCCAGGTGTAGTGTGAGGGAAGCTGGGAGTAGCAGTGCTTTGTTGTTAGAAGTGCCAGCTGTTCCCTCTGCAGTGACCTCTGCCAAAATTGACCACATCAAGCTGCTGCCACCCAGAGCTTGGGAAGGGCAAGTGTCTTCCCTGGTGTTCCTGCTGCTTCTGTATCTTCTGAGATTTTTATTCTTTGCTGCGTGGCTGGCACTAGGACAGGCAATGCAGAGGGCCAGGCTTGTCTTCCTGATCTCAGGGCTAGTACGTTCCTGTTTTGCTTCCTTAGTTCCTGGACTGGACAAGAGTGCATTTTCCAGAACCAGATGAGAGACTTGCTGCCATGTTTCTCCATGGCTGTTTCCTTCCTGCTTTGGGAGCAGGAGTGGTGCTATTGGTGGAACAACTGGCCAGGAAAGCAAACTGTTCCTCTTCCCAGAAGGAGCCCACTTCAGCCCAGACAGCTCAGCCAGGTGCTTTCTGTCAGCCTCTGCTCATGGTGCTCCCCTTGCCTGCCCAGTGAGACCTCTCAGCCTGTTGGGAGCACCCTGCTCTAGCTGGGTCTTTGAGCAGCCACAGCTGCCTGGCACCGGGTCCTTGGCCAAGGAGAGGGCTGTGCCATGCCGTGCCACTGCTGCCATGGTGCCACCAGCCTGTAGCTCAGTGAGGCCTCCTGCACGTCTCTTCTGCTGATGCTGCCTTTTAGGGAGGCTCGTTGGTCCAGTTCGCGCTCTGCTTGCCTTTTGATCGGAGTTTCTTCCTTTCGTGTTTTCCAGAGGGTGAAGACAACATGGATGAAGATATGGAAGATGACAGGCCAGTGAACTCATTACCAAAACTCACCCAGCGCCAGCACCCAGAGCTGCTGAAAGCCGTCCCCCCCAATGCTGCCCCCCCCCTCCCCACGGTCCTGCCCCCACACGTGTCCATCCAGCAGAAGCCCCACGCCCAGCCCTCCCTCCAGACACAAGCACTGGTCCCGCCGCAGGCGATCGTCCCTGCACAGACTCACATCGTGGCGGCCTCGACCGTGCAATCGACTGTTATCGCCCACACCGCCACCACCCACGCCTCGGTCATCCAGACTGTCAACCACGTCATTCAGGGTCCACAGACCAAGCACATCGCTCACATTGCACCTTCCACATCCAGCCCCGTGCAACTCACCACTGCTGCTCAGCCCATCGGCCACATCACTGTGCACCCAGCCACCATCAACCACATGGCCCACCTGGGCCCGCAGCTGCCCCTCTACCCCCAGCCCGTGGCCGTCAGCCAGCCCGTGGTGAGCCACATCGCTCACACCATCTCGCACCAGCAAGTGAACGGCACCGCGGGCCTGGCCCAGCCGGCCATGGTGGCCAAGCCGGCCGTGGGCACCCAGGTCGTCCATCACCCGCAGCTGGTGGGGCAGACGGTCCTAAACCCCGTGACTATGGTGACCATGCCGTCGTTCCCGGTGAGCACGCTGAAGCTGGCCTAGAGGGGACATCCACGGCGAGGTCTTTGCTGGGAACCTTTCCTAAGGAAACTCCGTACATTCCAAGCACGGCTCGGCGGCGGGAGGCTCGGGAATGCCGGGAGGGGCAGGGCCGGGCTGTCCCGGCTGCCTGTGCCCAGCGGGGCCGCCGGGACGGGGCCGCTCCCGCCCGGGGCCGCTCCCGCCCGGAGCCGCTCCCGCCCGGGGCTGCTCAGCTGAGAAACTTCAAAGACAGTTGTTCATGGTGATTTTTTTTCCTTTTATGTGTAATGAGTGAACTATGGATATGATGTTCTTAAGACTTTAATTTTGCCCTCTTATGTGTTGCTTCTTTGTAGAATAAAAATTGCTGATCTCTTTATTGAGACATTGCGTAGAATGGGAAAAAAAATCATAGAAGGCTATATTTATATATATGTGTGTATGTGTGTGTATATATATATGTATATACATATATATATATAAATATAACATTTGAAGGCCTTTTGTAAGGTTGATTATTTTGCAGGATTATGAGGCAAAATTCATTTTTGGAGGAAGAAGACAGAGTGTCCTCTCTAAACAAGAAACTATAAGATAGATGGTTTGGTGGACCAGAGTACAGTGACAAAAAAACCCCAACAACAAACCACGAGTCAAACCATGTTAAAGGTATTTCCCATCAATTATTACATTTCAAAAAACATCTATATCACTGTGACTTGTTATGGTATTTTAAGGAAATTCTCTGTCCTGTCAAATAAAAGGAAAAAGAATACACAACCAGACTTGATTTGTTGCCATTTTATAAATGACTTGATTTTTATAGCTATGTCGAAAAAATACTGGTTTTTATTATTTTAATGATTGACAATGCTTTGTTTGGATGTTTTTTTGGGAATTTGTATTTTGTCTGGCTTGGTTTGCTGATGCAATAATTGGTTTTGCAGATCTCTGTGCATGGCATGGCCCCGGTCAGGGTCCCTCCTGCCGGTCCCAGCCCCCCAGGTTTCTCGGGTTTGTTGTTTGGCAGAGGCACATACTTTGTGCTGGCAGCTTGCAGGGCGTTTCTGTGGCCTGGTGAATGGAGCCTGGGACAAGAAGACAAGAGAAATGAGGTGGATTTGCTGCATGGGTTAATGTTTGTTGGTTTGTTCTGTGCTGACCACGCTTTGGTGTGGGAGCCGGTGGGTTTGGGAAGGGCTAAAAGGGGATGTGGTTCCCTTCCAGAGCACAGGCAGTTCAAACAGCTTTGTTCCCTTTGACTGGGAGCAATCTCTCCTTATGCAGGATAAGGGTTTGCTGCAGGAGGTCAGTGTGAGAGCTCATGTCTGACAGTGAGACGTGCACCAAAGAACCCTCATCCCTCAGGACCCTCCCGCTCCCCCTTCCCAGTGGTTGGGGCAGACCTGTCTGAGGTCAGTGGCAAATCCCATAGAGCCAGGAGAGCAGGAATGCTGTTTGGCTCTGCAGGTGCCTGCAGCCTGCCCGGGAGGCTGCCTAGGGTGTGTTGTGCTGCTCGCTGAATGTTCTGGTCCTTGCACTGTGCGTGTAGCTACTGCTGTGAATGATCTCCATTCTGTCTTCCTCTCTTTTGAAAACAAGTATTCCACAGTCCTTCCTGCAGGCAGAATGCTGCTGTAGCCAGCAGCTGTTCTGGGGCAGGATGGGAGCATGGTCCCACACCTGCCCTGGAGCTTTGGGAGAGGAGGAGGGGGTGGCTGAGCACCTCCCCACGCTGCCTGGCTGCCTCCAGTGTGGGGCTGAGGTCTGCAGGAAAACAGCATCCATACTCTGCCCAGAAGACCTGCAGACTCTAGCAGGAGTTCAGCCTGTTGAGGACTGGTGTGAACAGTGTCAGGGGTGTCATTGAGAGCCTCTGCCTGTTCCATACTGTGCTCAGTTAAAGCTGGTCTGGAGGCAGGAGAAATGACTGCAGAGGTCAGGGGTGACTGTGCCTTCTGAGCAGGTGTCACTGGGAATTCTGTGAAGTCTGTTTATAAAGCCCCAGTTACCACTTGTTTTGTTTTTCTTTCATGCATCCTTGAGTTGAGGAAGCTCTTGGCTGTGCTGCCAGCACAGCTTCTGCTGAATGGACAAATCTTGAAGGATTTCTTTTCCTAGAACCCCATTTAAGCAGGTCATCTGTTCTTATTCCAGTGCACCATTAACCCTGGGGGATTCCCAGAGTGGCCAGGACTTCATTGTCCTTTGTCCCTGCAGGTGCTTTCCCAAGGAGGCCGTTGTGTGCCAGTATTTGAGAGAGAGGTTTGGTGGGCTCAGTTTTTCCTCGTCAGAAACTCCTCAGCCTGGAGTATGTGCAACAGGGTCACCTCCCTTCTCAGGAGGGAGTGTGGCTTTGCCTTCTGCAGCAGCCTCAGGAGGGGGAGGACGTGTGTTTCTGCCTTTTTTTACTGTTCCAACTGACAATAAATTCTCCTCATTGAAGGAGAAGGAGCCAGGTTGAGAAAGGGCTTAGTGCAGGAGCGTTGGCTGAGCCCCAGGGAGATGAACTTTCTGCTGGGTTATTGAATGGCCTGTGCTGTATGGACAGGGGTGCTGCTGACCTCATCTTCTACTCCCCTATGGTTTAGAGCAAAGAGTGGCCCTGTCTTGCCCAGTCCTGTATCTTGGCCAGTTTTTCTTTGCCCTTGGAGTTGTGCCATGCTGTCTGTCTGATCCCCTTCAGGGGTGTTGGCCTCCCCATTAGAAACATCCCCCTTGGCCAGCCCGGGAGCTCTGTTCTGTGGGGAGAAGAGCAGCCACAGCCCTTCCTTTTCCACCTCTGTTGTTCCTGCTCAGAAACTTTGGATTTACACTGATGCTCTTAGAAATCCCGTTCAGTACTGTATGACAAGGGGCACTTTAGGAATGTCTCTCCTCCTTTGATATATGTTTTCCCTATGGAGAAAGCTATATATAAATATATATGTACACTTGGGGATTCATAAGACTTAATTTGTCCCCCAAAAAATCAATAAATATGAAGTTTACAAGAAATCTCTTCTGTTGTTGAATAATACTAGTTCTTGGTAACCATGCCACAGAAACAATAGAAAATGGGGTTTCTGTGTAGTAGTTTGAGAGGGTTTTCTGTCCTGTCACACCTGGCTCGGAGCCTGTTGGTCAGTGGGGTGGCTGTGCCGAGGGCAGCTGCCCCTGCAGCCCTCAGGCTCCCTGTCCAGGCGTGCCCAGAGCTCAGCCAGCACGGCCAGGGCTGTTTGCAGCTGGGCAGATGTGCAGGCACGGAGCCTGTTTGCAGCTGGGCAGATGTGCAGGCACAGAGCCCGTTTGCAGCTGGGCAGATGTGCAGGCACAGAGCCTGTTTGCAGCTGGGCAGATGTGCAGGCACAGAGCCCGTTTGCAGCTGGGCAGATGTGCGGGCACAGAGCCCTGGTGTGGCAGCGGTGCCCTGGGGAAACCTCGTGCTGGGCTGAGCCTGCCAAAGCCACTCCAGGTCGCCTGCCAGGGATGTGTGGGCAGAGGGCGAAGAACCCAAACTGCTGCTCTAAAAAATTATCCTGAAAAGAGCTCTTAACGCTGACACTTTAGATACAGGAATGTATTCCTGACCTCACCAGTAAGAGTTAGGCAGATCTGTGGAGTTTATCTTAAGCAGGGAAGTGATCTGATTTCCCACGTTCTCTGCAGTTGCTTGTGTGGGATCCGAGGCTGTGTGTCCCTGGGGGCATGGTGGGGGCAGCTGGTGGCCCACATTTCACATGGGGCTGGAGCCACACTGCTGCCCTCGGGGTTTTTCTGCATGTGTGTGTGTATGTCCATCTGTCTGTCCGTGCTGGGGCCGAGTGTTGGGTGTCAAAGGCCAGAAGGGCTCCAGTGTCACCACTGGGCCCCTGGCACAGCTGGATTTTGGTTTCTTGAGCAGAGCTGGACAGAGGGGACGGCCCTTTGCAGAGGCCTCTGCTCTCCATGCCCAGGGCATGTCCGGAGCATTCGTCATCCTGCTGAGCCAGCTGCTGCTGCTGCTGTTGGGCTCCTTCTCTTTTTTTGATTTGTTTTATTTCAAAGTGGCCTTCTGTAACAAAACAAACAAAAAAAATGCCTTTGGGTGGTTTAGGTGGAGGTGAGGTGTCGCTGCTGTGTCAGTGTGGTTGTCCGTGCGCACGCCTGGTAGATTCCTGTAGACATGCAATGCAAGGCTTATTGTGTCTGGTTTTTGTATGTAGCCTGTGTCTCTTTGGACTGGTTTGCATCCTGAGAGCGTTTTTTGCATTTAAAGAAAAAAAAGTGAGAACTGTTGCAGGTTGGGTGGGTACAAGGGGCTCTGGAGACGCCCTGTGGGTCAGGGGGAAGGTGTCCCTTGCCCCTCGTGATGACGTGGTCAGTGCTTGTTTGGCCCCTTTGCTTTCTGTGGTGGGTATTCAGTGTCCCCAGTGGGGTGAGCAGCCTTAGCCAGATGAACCAGTTGACCTCTGCTTACTTGAGCAGGGCTTTGGCTCAGCCTGTCTCGGTGTTCAGGCACTTGCTTAATTAGCTTACTTAGATTGGTGGCTGCTGCAGAGGGCTGGTGGAGCTGGTGTGGAGGTGGGCAGCTCTGAGCACTCGCAGGTGAGGCTCCTCTGAGACTTGGCATGTTTTTTTCTGAACAGTTCTTCATTCCAGTCTTATTTTGATTCTAAAAGCTATGGGGGTGAGGAGAGGAAAACCCTCATACTTACAGCCTGTTTTCCATCCTTTGTTATCTTTTGGGACAGATTAAAATTGATTATAACACTTTCTTTTATAGGTTATTTCCTCCCTGAGTGAAACATCAGTTGTTAGAAGCGGATGTTTATTGTTAAGGAAAATAGGCTGTGGATAGAATCAGTCATTGCTTCTTTCTGTCCCTGTTATACAGAACTTGATAATCCAAACTTGAGCTATTAAAATACCAGCCCAAGCCCAGCACTGGATGGATGCAGTCTTGGCAGAGGTTGTGTTTGGCTGTTCCCAGGCTGGCTCACTCCTTGCCTGGGGCTGCTGAACAGGGAAGGAAGGCCCTGCTGGCCTCTGTCCCTGCACTGTCAGTGTGGGGACAGGGCTGTTCTGTGCTGGGATTTGGTGGGAACAGGCTGTGGGATGTCGTGGTGCTCCTCATCAGGACAGCGTGGCTGGTTCTGCTCTAGCTCTGGATGAGGCCCATTGATTCACCCCATTGCTTGTGCTGGGAATAGGAATTTGAGGGAGCGCTGGTGCAGAAGCCACCAGGGCTCACCAGGGAAGTGCCCCAGACTCCCAGCCCATCTCTGCTGTGAGATTTTCCCTGGCTGGCTGGCAGCAGGCACGTCCTGCCCTGGTGGTGTTGCTGTGGCTGGCACAGGCCCCACGCTGGCCGCGGGGTCCCGGCGCGAGCGCCTTCCGGATACGCCTTAACAACCTGAGCCAAAAGTGTGGGGGGCTTGGCAGAGCGAGAAATCGGGGACTGCCTGCAACCACAGGTGATTGGCTTCTGGTCAGGCCCAGCCTGGGCACCGCTGGGTGAGGAGCTGTGGTGGGAGCAGGGCCCCCCTGCTCTGTCCCTGCCTGTGACCTCCCTCCCTCCTGCCTAAAGCATTTCTTTATTTATTTTCTCTCGCTGTGCTCCCCGCGTTAGGAATGTGTCACTGGAGCTGCTGACTCTGAGCCCAGGCGCTGCCGTCGCTGGCCCGGAGCCCCCGTCCCTCCCCTGCACCTCACAGGAGCCCCCACATCGCGCTCACCTGGGCAGGTGCAGTCTGTGTTTACAGTGAGGACGTGTCACTGTGTTACCAATTTACTGAAATACTGAATATTGACAAACTAGACTGTAAAGATTTTTATGTGTTTGGATACATCTGCTATGTGAAAAAGCAACTAATTTTGTACATATTGTATTTTTACTATTCAGCTGTACAATACTGGCTCTTCATGCTCCAGAATTTAGGTATCCAACATGAATGATATCCATGTAATAAGCACTTGCCTGAAATAAATATAAAACTGAAATAAAAATGCACTGAAATCAGAAACAGGTTTCTGCATTTGCTTCCCAATGCTTTGTATGCAGATCCCTCACTTTGTGATTTCCCAGTTCCGAGAGCCTTCCCTCCCTCTGGACCCACCGCAGCCACTCCAGGTGAGTGTCACAGATCCACGGGGCTGGAGCTCACCCAGACCAGGCACGGAGCCTCCCCTGTGTGCCTGGATGCAGCAGAGCTGTGCAGGGGGAAAGCAAAGCCTTTGCAGCTTCAGGAATCTGAGAACTTGGGAGGCGCTGCCCTGTCCCGTGCCCCGCTGCTGAGGAGCCCACCCCGGGTCCCGCCCGCCCCATCGGGGCCCTCCTGGGGGAGTCCTTCCTGTGCCCTGGGCTGAGCAGGGATGGGCTGAGCGGGCCAGCCCTGCCTCACGTGGAACTGCTCTCTCTCCTGCAGGTGCTGAGTGCCAGGTTCTGCTGCTCCCGTGTCTCCAGGAGAGGACGTGATGGACATGGACAGTGGTCAGCACTGGGCAAGTCACACCCACGGTGGCGTTGGGGGCAGCAGGTCAGGGCTGGGGCTGGACCCCGGGTGGGCTCAGGCAGAGCTGGGGGGAACGCTACAGATCTAAATAACTGCATTAAAAATTACTGAAAGTGTGCAAAGGATGTGGTGGGGATGTGTGGGACGGACAGAGGGACAAAAGCCAGCTGTAAGCCCAGTTGTGGTGCTCAAGTGCCCTGCCCACTCCAGTCCCACCATGTAGGCAGGTGAATGCAGAGGACACAAGGACACTGGAAGTTTATTTAGGCCAACATGTCTGGATGCACTTAACAAAGGGCTGATCCTTGTTGATAGGGATAAATACCTGATTAGCAGCTGTAATGAGCAGTGGCTGAGGGATGGCTGCACC
Organism: Polioptila caerulea; assembly: GCA_013397295.1. Lineage (NCBI taxonomy): Eukaryota > Metazoa > Chordata > Aves > Passeriformes > Certhiidae > Polioptila > Polioptila caerulea. Next base: position 238,259 of record VYXF01012177.1, on the reverse strand, counting down.
CACCCCAGCACACACAGGCCTTTGTATGGTGGAATAGGGAAATGTTCCATAACTCCCCAGGGACTCATCTCCAGGCACACCTATTTACCCTAAAAACCTGGAACACAGCTGCAAAAACTGCCAGTGGCAGCCAAACAGCCAGGTGAGACTGAGGACCATCCCTGCTGCAGAGGAGACGTAGCTGGAGGAGTTTGAGGAGGATCTCTCCTGGAAGTCCCAGCAGCTCAGCTGGATTCAGTGCAGCTGCAGCACAATCAGGCCTAAAATTTCAGGATGAAACTTTAACACTTGTCATCAGCCTGTTTCTGTTCCTGGGCTGGACTGGCTCAGGCTCAGCCAATGGGTACATGAAAGCTGCCCTTAAAGTAATTTAAGGGACCTCAGGAGTCCACTTAATGGTGACCTATTTATTGCCTTTAGCACTACAGCCCATGCAGCTCATCAGAGAAACATTAATTACATCTCACCCTATCCTCCCAGACAGCCTCATCCCTGTTCCATTGCTGGAATCACCTTGGGGGGAGAGAAATTGCTCCCACAGAGCTCCACGGGATGCCTTGACGATAAGTATTTATTCATAAGTTACATTTAAACATAAATAATTGAGCAATAAAGAGAATAGTCTGCTCCCAACAAAAATAAATAATACACAACATTGATAAAATCCAATCAGACAGAATGTTCTAACAAATACAGCAAAGTTCACAGATTGGGTTTGTGTGAAACAGCTGTACAGAACATTCCCAACATACCAAAGGAAAATAGTGCAGTATTATCTGTACATCCATCACTCCCCAGGCTCTGGGAGTTGGAGGTTTTTCTCACTCTTCTCATTCTTTTAAAAAATACTTTTTTCAGTTTTCAGGTGAACAGACAGACACACCTGGAGCAGCCATGGGGGCTGTGGAGGTTGGGCACTGCTGGGACTGGGGGTGAGCTCGGAGCTGTGCAGGGCTGGGAGCAGGGGCTGCAGCAATTTCTGTGTCAGGAGCCTGGGTTGTATCCCTGGAATCTGCAGCTGACTCCGTGAGCAAGAACCTCCTCCCTCCCTCTGGCCGACCCAGAGCTACTCTTTCACTTACCAGCAGCACACACCTGGGGAAAGCATGCAGAGCACAGGTGAGAGTTCTGCCCCGTGCAGTGCAGAGGCAGCAGCCCCAGCAGAGCCCAGCAGTGCTGATGGGAGCCCAGTTCCCCACCAGCCCTGCTGCTCCTGGGGCTGGGGCACAGACTGTCCTGGGGCACACGGAGGGCTCCACACCCCAGCAGGGGCTGCAGCAGCAACTCAGAACCCCCCAGCAACTGCAGCTCCTTCACCTGGAGAGAGCAGTGCCTGGTTTGTGTCTGCAGACCCCTGGAGCCCCCCCTGGAAGCTCTGCAGGGCAGGGAGGAGGAGGAGGAGTGTGCAGTGAGGGATCTGGAGGAGGCTGGGCACTGCCCATCTGCTCTCCATGGCTCTGCACAGCTCAGGGAGCAGGAGCTGCCAGCGTGGGCAGGTCCTGTCCGTGGGCTGAACCTGCTCACCTGAGCAACACGGAGCAGGGCCTGGCAGCTGGGAGTGGTCACAGGGTCAGTTTGCAAAGCAAAACAAAGGCAGGGCTGCTGTGTGGGCCATGGAGACTGAGCAGTGTGAGCCAGTCAGCCAAGGCCAAACTGATGTTGGAGCTCATGAGCTCATCACTGCTCCCATGAACTGTGGCATTTAGGTTAAGGCCATTCTCCCAACCAGGAACCTTATCAGCTTTAATCACTGCTAAGCACAAACCCAAATGTTTTAGCAACACGAGCTCAGACACATTCTCTTCCATGTTCAAGGCAAAGACAGTGAGTCCAGGACCGTGCTCCTCCAAGGACCCAATCCAATGCTTGCAACAGTGGGCCTGGCCTTGCCTCCATGGCAGCTTCTGGCAGAGCACACAAGGTGCATCCAGGCTTTACAGGTGCAGTAAGTCAAAATAGAAATGTTGCAGTTGGTCAAATCCCCCCTTTCAACATCGCAAAGATGTAGGCAGATGTCTTCTAGAGAGGGAAATAGAGAATGCAAAAAGATTTTGTCTAGAAATACAAAGTGAGTGTAACAAGGACTATCAAACACCAACCTCATCTGGTGAAGGGGAAGTTTGGGTTTTTAAAGTCTGTTACCATCTCCTCACTATTTATTACATTACATGGAAGATGCAATTAAAACACCATTTGGAATTACAGTGCAAGGAATGCTCCATCCAGTGGCTCACAGCAAGGCCCCAGGGACAGCCTGTCCATGGTCACTTGTTCTCAATCAGTGTCTGCACTTTGTACACAAGGTCTCTGGCTATCCTCAGGATCTCTGCAGCATCGTGGTGCTCAGCCATTTCTAAGAGACACAGACAAACAACTGTCAGCACCACCTTCCTGCCTGTAGCATTAGCATGAATTAATGACTGTAACAAGCAGCAATCCCAGAGCCTTCCAGGGCGTTGGGAGAATTGGATGAATCCCTTGTGCTGCAGGACCCAGCACTGAGACTCAGAACTTAAAATGAGCAGGGGTGTGTCACAAGAACTGCACCAGACAGTCTCAGGAAGGCAGAAGGAGCAAAGTCTCATTACTTTTTATCAAAATGATTCTTACCATTAAAAAACTTGATGATATCAGTGAAGTCCATGTTGTTATCACGGATAATCTCTCGATAAACTTCCACAAGTGCTAAGGCAATGAAAAGGACAAAATGTTCTGAAGAGATGTGCTTTGCTGCCCAAATAACTTCCCACACTGTAAATACATCCTCGTACAACAATTCTGAATGGGAATAAACATTACAAGAGCATCTGATTATTCAACTGACCATGTCCCTCCTCTCTCACCAATGTCTACAGGCCTTACTCAGACATGAACAGAACCTGAAGACTTTCCCTCTCCCCCCCTCCTCCAGCCAACTCCTGTCACTTGTGCACCTAAGGCACAGAACTGGCTCAAAGAACAACTAGCACAGCCTGGAGGGAGGGTGGTGCAGAGCCAAGGCCAGGAGGGAACCTGAGCCTCAGAGAGCATGTGAGAGCAGCACAGGGGGCCCGGGTGTGCTGCAGGGCCCCGTGACAGGCTGCAGGTCTGAACGTGTGCCCAGGTTTCAGGCTCTGCACTGGGCCTGTCAGCACCACCACTCTGCTGCAGTGTGCTTGTGCAAGGATCCTGGGACCCAGGGGTGTTCCCACACCATTCAAGGCACCTCTCTCAAAGTACAGCAGCTCCTGGGCTATTGCTGAGCTGCTCCTTGATGTCACAGGGATGAGACAGGAGGGGATGGGATCACCTACTTGAGCAAACAGGCATTTGCACTGGGCAGGAACTTGGCTTCAATCATGTCATCAGGAATTTGCAACTCCCCTTTCTAAGCCTGGACTCAATCCAGTGCTGTTTTATCTCAGAGCTGCATTACCTTTCCTGGCTACAAACTCTCCAGTGATCCCAGTTGCCACCCACCATCCTGACAGACACTCACACCAAAACACAGAGCTGTTACAGTTCTACACAACTCTAAACTACAGGCACAGAACATTATTACCTCTTTTAAAGTCAAGCAGGAACCAGCGATAGCAGAAATAAAAATGAGTGTAATCTCCATTCTGGTGCATCAACTCAAAAAGTTCTGAGTCCAGAATCTAGAAAGGAAAACATCAGCTGTCAGGATGTGGTCTGAAGGCAGCCAAGGTCAGAGGTGCTGCACTCCCCCTCTGCTCATCCTGTGGTCAGAGCAGCTGCCCAGCACAGGAACAGCCCTTTGCTGTGTGTGCCAGTGCTGTGCCCTGGGTGCCCTGACTCAGTGCTGAGCTGAGGAGTCACAGTCGACCTTCACCACGACTTGAAAGGGCCAAGGAACAAGGTGAAGATCCTGCTGATTCTCAACAAGTGGCAAATGTCCCTCTCTGCCTCCACCTCTGCTCCCAGGCTGTGACTCTACAATTCCACTTACAACTCCTCCTCCCCAGCTCTGAAGTCACACCTGAACCCCACTCCTTGGAGCTCTCACCCTTCACTGTGGCATCAGGCAAGTCCTGAGCCTCTGCCACAGCCTTGTCTTCCTTCAGATCCCCTTAAACCTGCCTCACCTGGATGAGGGACCGCATGTTGGCAAAGTGTGTGTCCATGGCACCTCCATTGGGGAAGTTCTGGCTCATCCTCTTCATCAGGTGGCTGAAGCAGCTGTAGGCCAGCTGATCTGCAGGGACAAGGCAGACACTCAGAGCTGGCAATTGTGGGATTGAATAAGGGACTTCCAAAATAATGGAACTGCAGGGCTTGGGAAAAACTCTCTTCCCCTTTGCTGTTCTCTGAATCCCAGGATTTAGATGAAAGAGAGGCTGGTTCCTGACTCTGGACTATTTTTACTAGTTATGTTTCAAAGACTCCAGCCTGTAGCTGACTTTTCAGTGTCAGCAACTGCCAGAACACAGTAATTTTACTAAGTCTGGTAAAATTTAATCTGGAAGTCAGTGAGTGACAGGGCAGCCCTGAGACACTCATGTCAGCCATTTCAAGAGCCACAGGTGGAGAAAACACAAATCAGGAGCTGCAGGTTTGATTTTGCTGGTGACCCATCCCTGGCTAATGCAGACAACTCCTGAAACAGCATTTCTAACATTTCTAGCATTTCTATTACTAAGGATACCAGCATATCCCAAAGGAAAACCCTTCCTACCATTGTCAAGAATAACCATCAAAGGAGCCAGGAGGTCACACATGCCTTGGACATAACCAACTTCTAGGTGCTCCCAGACATAGCTGTGGAAAGAAGAAATCCTTGTATTGAAGGCTGATTCCATATGTGAGATCAAATCCTAAGCAGCTGCTTAAGGTGTGAGTCTCAGAACCTTCTGACACTTCCCAGAGTATTTCACAGCCCCTTTCTGTTTGCTGCCTGGATAAAGTGGCCCTCTGAGCATGGAGGTATCATCCTGATCAGGAGAAACCCAAACCTCAAAGTACATTCAGAGAACAGTTCTCTAAAATAGGGTCTGTCATTTGAGAAATCTTCTCAAATCTGCATTCCAAACCTGGACCCATGCTCTCACCTGCCATCCTGCCTGTTCCTCCTTCTGGCAGGTTGCTTTAAACTCATTAGTGAGAATTCTTATTGACTGTTATTTGCATATTATTATAGTTTATAGATTAGTTTATGGATCATGACAGAAATGTGACACTAGTTGGGTTTACAAGCTCATTACCTGCACATGACATTTCGGAGCTTCTCCAGGTTCTCAGCAGTAAAATACCAGTAATTCCGGTCACATCTCTGGACATCTTTATCAATTCTGTGCAAATTTAAGGCAACAGTGTCCAATAACTCTATCTAGAACAGAGAAGTTTTAGTTAGGTCTGCCAACTTTACAGCATTCCCAGGACTCTGTGCAGACTTGCTCTGAGAATCACCAAACCAGAAACAGTACAATTATACTCTGAGCAGATGAGGGCATCGAAATACTCAATTACTGTCAAAAATGCCAGGTAAAACACATTTGTTTTCACTGGGAAATGTGCCAAACCTGTCCTGTTTCCAAATGGCTATTTCCAGCTAAATAACTTCAGCAGACAGCAGCAAAAACTATGCTGCTGTGTGACAGCAAGAGTAACAGAGGTGGTGGCATCTTGAATCTAGATTAAGTTGTGGTTCAGTTTGACTAGATGGAGGTTTAGCTTGATTTAAATAACACTAGAATGTTACAAGCAGTATGTTGTCCACATCCCCAGGCCCTAGAAAGTTCTAACTGCTAGAAATGTACCACACTCACTGCCTTGCCCTCGTACTTAAACCACCCAATTTTTTCTTGCTGCCTTATTTTCTATCTAGCTCAAAATCCAGGTGAAAAGATTTGGATGCAAAATTCCTCAGTTACCATCCCACCAGCTGTAGTTACAGTTTGGAACTCTCTCTCATTAAATCCTATGTGCAGAGGAACCAGTGTTTGCTAAAAGAGCAATGCTGTGCAGAGAGATGATGGCAGCTCAGTTGAGACCTACTGTGTAGGACGCAGCGCAGACAGAGGCGACATCCACCAAATAATCCACGTGGGAACACAGCTGCTCCTCTGAGCCAGAGTCCTGCGACCGCAGCAGCCCTGCCTTGGCTCTCTGCACGCGGGCTGTGCCCGGCTCCGGCCTCCCCACCTCAGTGCTGGCTTCTTCCTCAGCCCCGTCCTCGAAGGAGCCGCTCTGCCCGTCGTCCGTGCTGGACAGGATGCCCGAGGCCACCGAGTAGTTCCTGGAGGAGGGCAGCCCCGAGTCGGGCGAGTCGAACTCGGCGGCCGCGGGCGCCGGCGCCGCCGTCAGCGCGGGCTCCTCCTGCCCTCTGGGCTCCTGCTCCACTGAGTCCGTTTCGTCCACAGAAATAAACACCTGCGACATGCAAAACCACACACACACTTCAATGGCAGGGGGCATTTGCTCTGTGCTGGGCCTGACTAAAGGGCCTACGAGGAGGAGACCTGGAGAGCCGTTCCTCTGCCTTCGTAGGTGTAGGAACCTTGCGTATGCACATAGGAACCTTGGAGCCCCTTAGGCATGTCCTGGCTTAAGAACAGCTGTAGACTGTCCAAAATTCTGACCTGCTCTTCATTCTAACATGGAGACACTACAGCTCCAACCTCTGCCCAGGATTCAGGAGCTGTGCTACCCTCCATCTCTGCCTCCCAGGCAGCAATCCCAGTGCTCTGCCCACTGCAGAAGGTGAGTGGGAAGGGAGTACCTACATCATTGCTGATGGTGGAGTCCCTGTGGATGAGCCGCTGGACGTGGCTGTCGATGCTGCTGCCCGACGAAAACTTGGCCAGCGTGGCTGAATGTGACTCCTTCTCCCGCTGCTTCACAATGACCTCGCAGGCCTTCCACTCTGCCATCACCTTCTGGTACCTCAGAGCAATGTCTGCGTCCACCTGCAGACAGAGACACGCCCTGAGACACTGGGAGGAAACGGGGAGACGCCTAAGGCAGGTGCAGGCTTTGAAAGCCCAAAGTACTTCGAGGCCCTCTTGCTGCAGCAGCACATCCCTGTGACTGGAGAGGAGCAGTGAGGTGTTGGGTATTAAATGCAGGGAATTAATAACACTGTAGGCACCAGAGAGGATCCATATAAGCAGGTGTATTCACTATCACCAGCACTGTGCCACTGTGACAGTGACCCTGGACCGATGTCATGTGAAACCTCACACAGAAGTCAGATGCAATCTACAGAGCAAGCACTGCCTCTGCCTGCTTCATCCCTAATTCCATCACACCTCCTTCCATCTCCTCTGTTCCAGCTCTAATGTAGCCCTTGTGAAGAATTCCAGGTCACAGGTTTATGACCAGCCTGTACAGAGTCAGATCCCAGGAGCAGCTCTGGAGTCCCAGCTCCCACAGCCCCTCCTGTGGCTGCACTGGGCATGGCCAGATCCACCCGCACTGGGCACCACAGGAATAAAACTCATCTTTGTCACTGGTGGCTTTCTCTTTTGAAAGACAGCCACAGAAGCCCCCTTAAGCTATTAAGGGACATGTAGCAATTTCCCTACTCTGTCACTTGTCAAGAGCTGAAGAGAAACCACAATTGTGAGCTGGCTCCAGGCTCCGCACTCGGCTGGCTGAGCTGCTGCCCCACGCTAAGAGCTGCAGGCTGTTTGTCACTTGAGGTAGCTGTCGAGTCATAAATCATAAAATACAACAGTTAGTGGAGGGCTGGAGGACAGCCACATCTGGGAGTGCAAAAATACCATCAGAAGACAAAGATGATAAATCACCTGCAATGACTTCAGTTAAGGACACAACAAGTTTCCTGTACGTGCAGGTGTTATGACTGTTTTCATGTCACTCAATTAACAGACTCCTACATTCAGTGTAAGCTTCCAACAACCCATTCCTTTGAGGAGTCAGTTATTATTCTTGTTTACTACTGGTCTTGAGTAGCTCATTACAATTCCAGGTAAGTTTGGAGTACCCCAGGTTAGTAGGGTACAAAGTCAGGGAGAAAAATCTTCTGCAGGAGCCTGTGTTCTGCAGATCAGATCTTTTCTATCTTGTGACATCTCTGTATGAATTTACTGTAACTCCTATCATAGAGACCCCAGTATTTATCTCTTCTTACCAAATCTCCTATGTTCTAGCTGTACAAATGCAGGTGCCCTTCTAGCATCCATGAGAGATGGCTTCACATCTCCACTCTAAAAACTAAACATCTAGGTCCTTTTGTTCATTTCCAGACATACCTTTTATTTCTACACATGGATCATAAATCTGATAGTTCATATACCTGTGGAGATCAGAGACAGCAAAATGTAATCTATGCAAGAAACCTCCAATATCCTGCCTTTCTTGAAAATCTGAGATTAAAAAAAAAAAATGGAGCAGTGCTCAGTAACCATTCCTGATGTACACACTACAACCAGAAAAATCTACAATAAACATCTACTAAGATGACTGGAATCAGGAGGGAGAATCTGGACTGTGACCCAGTTTGAACAGTGAAGGGCTCTGTTTCTCCATCTGTGTTCAGAACTGGCTTTTAAAGATTATTGGGAGGGAAACAACTCAAATTGCCACAGCAATGTTTAGTAAAAAGGGAGCTGCTTATAAAGTGCCCCATTTGCAAGACACTGATTTTGTCCATGGCAAGGCTCAAGGTCAGGCTGCCCTTCTGCTCTTCAGGTGCTCACAGGGATATAAATTATCCCTTGGCAAGTAAAGTAATTGGGAGCTAGCAAATGCCAAATGTTTTGATATATAAACCACTCCTTATCAACTTAATCCAGAACAGAATCACCTACTGCATGAGTGCTACCTCCCTGGTAATAACACTAACTGAAAAGCAGATTAATGTGTTAATTATATTCCAGGCCAAACCTCATTACTGTTCCATCCAGTTCAGCCAATCTTTGGGTGATGTCACAGAAAAGCAACGTTTTACCACCACTCAGTAACTCCAGAGGGTCCATCTGGGCTGTTCCCAGCTCCAGCAGAACATGCATGCAGATGCAGCACCATGGAGAAAAGGTAGTTATTTCAAGGCACAGTCTGAAGTATAATTCAGCTAACACACCATATAAAAGAGAGGTGAGTAAAATTCCCAGCTAAATGTCAATGTCTCCCCATTTTATAAGTGACAAATTTGTGGACACAGGGTGTGCTCAGGGCACATGCATGCCACAGGCAGAGCTGAATGCAGGTTCCCTGACTTCAAGAAAGAAGGAACTCTCATTTAGTGGCATTAAAACATGGTATCAAAACCCCTCTGCTAGCATGTGTTACTAATGTTTTCAGTAGTGTTTTTCCCTTGGGAATATTACACAGCAATAAAGACCATCAGTTGCCATTCAGAAAACAAAACCTACTCTCCAAATGTAATTCAGATGCCACGGAAGCTGTAGCTTACCTGGTCCATCTCCTTTTTGGCCATGCCAAATTTGTAGTGACCTAACAAGAATGGCCACACTTCCTTCCGAATCTCATGCTGGACCCCACCATAGTAAACTCTTCTTAGTAATTCCAGTTCCTTGTAGTTCTGCAATGGCCAGGAGAAAGAGGTGTTGAAGACAGTACATCTGCATTCAACTCAGGTACACTCAGACACTTCACACTGAGTACAGAGGCAGTGAAATACATGCAGGACACTAAATAAATTCTGCAGCTTGAGTCAAGCCTTTAGGGCCTTAGCTGAAATCCAGTCTAATACAGGCTGTCATCCCTTCCATGAAAATAATCTAAATTTGAATAGATCAGTTGCTTTGATACTCTTTTCTATCTCTGCCATCATCAGGGAAGGAAAGGAGAGAAGAGGCTGTAAGAGCTGACTGTCACTAGCTGAGAAGTGACCCTGTGGTCAAACACGTTAATGTTTCCTGGGGCCCGCTGCAGTGGCCCCGTGCCCGGCGCAGCAGCGTGGGGGGCCCGTGCCCGGCCAGGGAGGGGACGTGTCACTGACCTTCTTGTCCTTCTGGTACTTGCTCCAGACCTCCTTGGTGAGGCCGGCGGCGGCGCAGGCGGGTCTGTCGGGGGGCACGATGCTGTGGTTGACCAGCGCCGAGAGGTGCGTGCGCACCGTGGACAGGTGCCGGCAGTGCGCCAGCCCTGCGGGGACAGGGACAGGGGCAGCTCAGCACAGCCCTGCCCACTGAGCGGGCTCTGCACCGCGTGCACACGGGCAGTCACAGCCCAGCCAGAGGGCAAACAGCTCACACACACACCAGCAACACCCACCGCCACGTAAAACCACATTCTGTCCTCTGCTCCTCCCCCTGCCAGCTGCAAAACTCACCAGCACTGAAATACTGGCACTGCAGCTACATCTACCCTACTGCCCTCAGTTTAGGGTCGGGCTGCTTTCTAAGCCAAACACCCCATGTTGTTTAGATAAGCATCTGGATACCACACGGGCCAGATGCACGAAGCTCCACTTACATCCATAAAAGGCTCTGGAAATGATCTGCTTCTTCATGCTTTCACACAACATCTTTAGTGGAGTTCTGTGGAGAGGCATCAACAGGACAAGAGCAGGTGATGAGGACAGAGAGCATCAGAAATTTCATGCTGATCCCTGTGTCCTACACACAGCAATTTTTTCTCTGCACCCAGATTTATTAAGTTAAAGGACACAGTGATAACAAACTCCACTTATTAAAGCATTTCCCCACCCACATTTTGGCCCCAGACAGATTTCTCCCTGGCACACACAGCCACAATTGCTGCAGGTGCACTGTAGAGGTCTGTGCCAAATTGAACTGTTGCCCTTCATTCAATTGTTAATGACTTGTTAAAGATAGCTTCCCTTAGCTGAAGTACCTTACACTAGACAAAAGAACTAGGTGCAGTTTTTCTATCAAAATGTGACTTGAGCATAGTTTAATAGGTTAGTTTTAATAAACTAAATTTCTTGCTACCTAACTTTATCTTTTTATGTTAGAAAGTACTTGAAAATTGTTACTTGAAAATTGTTACTCTGTCTTGAGTGCTGCAACCACTGAAACCTTCCTGCTTTTACCTGTGGCATGCACACAGTCCCCAGGTAAGCTCTCTGCACAGCTTGCTCACCGGTCGTGGATGCAGTTGCAGCAGCTGGGAATGTCGTAGGGAGAGCTGCCCATGGAGCAGGAGATACAGGAGGAGCCCTGGCTGCAGTGCTCCAGCTGCCACGACAGCAGGTTTGCCCCAAAGCCTTGCATCTCTATCATCTCACTGGTGTCTGTGGGAAAACCAGACAAGACAGAGGAACATCAGCCTTTTCCCTTCTCTCCCCCTCGTCCTTCTGTGCATCCTGATGGTTCATGCTTCACTTCTCAGCAGGCTCTGAACCTCGGTTCCAGGAACAGGAGAGCAGCATCCTCAGAATCACTGCTCTGGGCCTGCAGCATGCTGTGCAGGGTCCCCTCCCAGGAAGCCAAACCCCTTCACCATTCGCCCCTCTCTTGCCCATGCACATCCCAGTTCGTGTTTCAAGAGAATAGAGAAAAGGGTGCTGCAGTAACAACTGAACTGGGTCTTGTGTAATACTATGGAAGGGCAATTTATGGCCAGAAGAAATCATCTAGCCCAACCTTCTATTTAATTCAGGCCTCAGAATTTCATTTTGCAGCTCCTGGACACAGCCATGAACTGCTGGTCCAGCCAGAGTGAAAACTGGAACATGAAAGAAATTAAGGCAAACTGAGTCAGTTACTTTCTGAAGATGCTTCTTCCCCCTTCAGAACCAGATCCTAAAATACTTAGCACAGAGGGACAGTTCCAGTCCTGCTAATGTCCACACTCTATTTATAAAAGGATACTCTCTACAGGAGTAAGTGATCCAACTGTACAATGCAGCTTCCTGAATTATCCCTGCTCCACCAAATCTATCTGCCTTTTTAACCAGCTTCAGAAAGGCAACTCAAAAAATCAGCAGCTCCCTTCAGAAAGCTTGGCCTCAGCTCTTCAGCCTTCCCAGCTGGCATTTGAACTCGTGGGGTTTTTGGTTTATAATAAATAACTGGCCTTTCAGCTCACCCATGATTAAAATTAAGGCAAATACAATAATGTATGTCATAAAGTATGTCACTAAATTAACATTTACAAGCAAAATCCAGTCCCCTGGGCCGTGCTTTTAAAACAGATATTTGTTGAGTGGTGGTGGGGGGGCAATTCCAAACCATCTCATGCATTTTAAATCAAGGTAGCACAAAGCATTTTAGGAGTGCCTATTAGAAAGTGGGCAGAGGTGAGGGAGGAGTGGAGTAAACCCATTTGTTAACAGAAAAAGCACAGGCTCATGCGGAAGCAGTCATGTGTGTTTCATTTCACCAAACAAAGTGTGATGCAAAAATGCTCTTCACCTTAATTCTTCAGGAAGGAGCTGAACGACCCAGTCTTTATTGCAGCTTCTCATTGGGTTCAAATAAAAACTACTGGATAAACATTTTTAGATCATTAGTTTTTGCCTCCCCTCTGTAGACAGGAAAATTGGGTTTTTCAGTTTTAGATTTTATTCTGTTTTTTAGAGAAACAAGGAAAGAACCCCACAGAACCTAAAGATTCAGATGAAAGGTACCTGAATTAGTGAAGAATTAGAGTGAACAGCATCTTTTATTTAATTGTAGTGGTGTTATCTGTAACTTCAGCTACATGCAAAAGTCGAGCATGTTGCAAAATGTCAAAGCAGATGGCTGGCAAACCTGCTACAACAGTGTTGTCATTATGGGATGGGGCTGCTGGAGAGACAGCAGCCAGGTTATTCCCAGACACTTCCCTAACTCTACCATCCCCGTCAAGATTAAATACCCAAAAGCAGACACCTGACAGCCATTCTAGTGGGATAACTTACATGTTCTATCAACTGACTAAAGACTAAATTGTGTTCCTTATGCTTAACATGTATATGGCAGTTAAATGTTCTCCTTCCCATTTTTACCCATATCCAGGCACAATCAGTTAGGACACACTGAAGCTTCCTAAACCAGCATCTTTTTTCAAGGGGAACACTATTTTTGGAACTTCTTTCCATCCATGCCTTCCAAGAACTCTTTATAAACTTGGGCTGGGCTCTATCAATTTCCAGGGGCTGCTCCCTTGGGATAAGTGTGTGGGCAGCCTGGAAGAACTGAGGCTCCCCTTGAACACCTGTTCATACCCTGTCTAACCCAGAACTTTGGCACTGTACAGAGATGCAGGGCAATTATTGTCTCTTGCAGTCAGTCCCACCAGTCCAGGGTGTAAGAGAAAGCAGGGACTTCTTGGAATTCAGAGCTAAACTACTGGATGCCAAATACACACACATGCTGAGAATACCAAATTAAATAATATGAAAAAATAGATGACAAATTTTTGGAGGGTGGTGGAGCTCCCAGCTGATCCTCTGAAGCCCACCCAGCCTATGGGTGCAAGTGGAATGAAAGCACTGACCCCAGACAGGCACTGCATCTCCACACAGCCTTCTCTGCTACCCGACCTGGGAGATCACAAAGCTGTCACTCTCCCTCCGTCTCTCCTGAGAACCTGCTCTAGTATCCAGCCTTTATGAAGGTGGGGCAGGAAGCCCCACAGGAGAGGAGGTTTGCTGCTCAGCAGCACACACATCAGGGGAGGGAAGATGCTGTTCCCACTCCCCCCTGTGAGCCCGTTCCCAACCTCGGCACAGTCACCTCCACCTCCAACGGCACGAGTGGGATGTCTTTATAATAATGCCAACACTGTTGTATGCTGTGGAAGGAGCTGCAAGAGAGCTCTGGGACACAGGGGGAGGAGGATAAAAACCTTTCATCCTATTAGGAGCTGTGAGGTTCCGAGAGCAGATCATTGATAGCATTGCGTGTAGCTTATCTTCCTCCTCCTCATCATCGTCAACAGAGGTAGAACGGCTGGCAGCTAAGTGGTGGTAGTTAATAGTTACTGCTCAAAGAAAATAGTGAAAGAGGAGCATAAGAAGAAAGAACTCAGTGCTGTGGGAAAGCTCAAAAGGACATGGTCAGCAAAGACAAAGGACCTGAATCCTGCCCTCTGCTCGAGGGCACAAGCTCTTGTAAATGGGTGTGAAAACTGAGTTTCTTACCCAAACAAAGCATGCTCCACCAGACTCAGGCCAGCCTTTGAGTGTGCCACAGTGAGAGCACAGGTGGCACACCATGGCAAGGGAGAAACACCCCAGTGCCAGCCTGCAGCAGCTGAGGATGCTTTTGAGCAAAGCTCCAAGGGAATTCTAGGCTCCAGCTAGCTCCTGTCCTTCACTGTGCCCTTGGCAATGCTGTGGCCCCTTCTCTGAAACCTGTGCCACATGCACCTGGACAGCAAACCCTGGCTCCCAGCTGTGTGTGGCTCTGCAGACAGGCAGAGTTCCTGCCTGGCACAGGACCTGCAGCTCCTGCCCCACAAGCCCCTGAGCTCTGCAGCCCCTGCACCAGGCCAGGGCACAAGGTGCTTTGCTGGTGTGTGCATGGACTTACCTGTGCCAGCCCTGGAGCCCTGACAAAGTCCAGCCAGCACTGTGGCCCAGGCCAGGGTCAGGAGGCTGCAGAGAGACTCCTGCTTTCTCAGCTGCAGTAAGTCCCAGGATGAGCAGTTATCTCCAAATCCCCTGTAAACTTCAGGGTCTGATCTTCCCAGGAAATTCTTGCTTCTTTGCCAAGGGTAATAAAACTGAACATGCTCCTTTGAGAACTAGCTCAAATGCCTTCTTGCATGTAAGGAATTTGTATTCACTGATGACATGAGGTGGTTTGGTGCTTGGGAATTCATTTAGTGTCCTTGGAAGGGCCTTTATTTATCCATTGTTAAGTTTGTGCTTCCAAGCCAGGAAAACTTAGCCCAGGGAGTTCTTGGGATACTTTTAAGAGTTTATGGTTGGGGTTTTTCTCCTAATAACAACATTATGAGCAAGCATTGTGGCCAGTAAAAGTATCCTCACTTCAGGAGCAAAACTGCTCTTGGCTAGTCAAGCAATCTTTTTTGTTTCAGTCTCAGTTTGCAAGCCCAGGGGAGTATTTTGAAAACTTCCTCGGTAAAACACAGAGTAAATCTAAGATTCCCCACCTCAGCTCCATTTCCACTAAGATAACAAGTCTCACTGCATTAAGGAAACCTAAGCTGTACTTGTTGATCACAATTATCTCTCAGTGAAATTTATTAGAGGTTTGGCTTTTTTACCCCCTTACAAAAATGTGGCTTGTCACCTGCAGGTACTTCCCAGGATATTACTTCAAGATTTTCTCAGATGCCTGATTTGGTTTTTCATTTGGTTTTTTTTTCAAACAAAGCAGAACAGAGGCACTTACTGTTATCATGCTTGTGTCCAGGATAAATAATCCTGAAGACATAGTCTGTGGATGTGTCCTCAGCTGGCATCTCCTCCAGGTCCACTGATTTGTTGCTGTTCCGTTTTCGAAGCTTTGGAAACACCTTGCCCTAGAGAAAATAATAATTCCATACATTCATCCATGAGTGACTAACAGAGTACAACAAACTAAGTACTGCAGACCTTTGGCATCTTAAATCTCCAACCTCTCAATGCTGGGAGGAGGTGAGGCAGAACACAGTGGAGTCATAAACAACTGGTGGTTTAGGGGTACTTAATACTTCTTTTCTGTGTGCTATAAACCAGCCTTTTCTTATAACCTATGGGAGCTGGGCACCCAAGCCTCGGCAGCAGCTCTGTCCAGCCCTTCTGAGTCTCATTCCTATTGTGTGGGTTTGTACATTGATGCAAGAGCAGATTCCAGCTCATTGCTCAATGGGGTAATGAAAGTATGAACAGTTTTTACAGACCCCGTGTCTAATAAGCAAGCTGGACTAAATGGAGTTATTTTTCATCCTACTTTACCATAAAGCAGCAGGAAGGCAGTGCCCAGGCCCTGTGGAGCAGAGATATCAAGAGCAGCCTGACCCAAGAGCTCAGCAGAAAAAGCAGTACCTTGCCCTGCTGGGACCACAGCGGGGGCTCCAGCTGGCCACGGGGCAGGAGCCCATTCTCCAGACAGGACAGGAAGGCGAGGAGGTGCCCTCCTTGGGGGAAGTGCAGCGGAGGCCTCTGGGTCCCATCCTGACTCACCAGCACTAATGTCCATCTGCTTTCTGCTGCAAGGAGGACAAGGGGAGTCCACACTGTTACATCAGAGCCTCAATTTTCTGCTCTAAATCTCTAGGTAAATTTTATTTGGGATCACCTCTAAGTCGATAAATAAACCTTTGTAAGGCACAGAGTGATCTAAGGATGATATCAACCCTTTAGTCCTAAAGAAACTCAAGGTACAAGTAAACTATGAAAGCCTCATACAGTTGTCATCCTCTATCAGCAGGGACTGGAGACTTTAACACTCATTCCCACATGGCCAGAACTAGTCAGAGGTTGTTCCTGACACTGAGAGGGGAAAAGCAATCATTCAAGTGGCTCTCCTGTTTCTGTATTTTTAAGGAATATATGCTTTAGGGTTATGCTTACGTTGCTGATGGCAGTGGATGCAGACGATCTGGCTCAGTGGCACAATCAATGCATAGTCCCAGTAAACACTAAAAGGGAAGGAAAGTGCAGGAAACATTGTTTTTTCCATATTCAGGAATGCTTGCAGTTCAAGCACTTGATAGAAAGACTCTGCTAAGTTAATAACTGCTTATTAAACTTGGTCAATTAAAGTAAACTATTAGTCAAGCAAACAGCAAAGGAAAGCTAGTTTCTCCACACTGGATATTCTGGTACCAGGTTTGTACAACCTCTGCTTCCCTCTTTCTCTCCCCTTCCTCTTTCCTGGTGCCCCCCAGGAGGTTACACAGTGCTTCCCATCTTTCCTGAATGCAATGAGTACCTTTTCTCCAGTTCTGAATCTCCAAGGGTTCCATTCATCAGCTGGTTTGGAGTCCATTTTAATGTCAAACTATCTGCTGATTGATGAAGGGAGAGATACCCAGGAATAGCTTCCAAGTCATCCTTCTGTTCACAGAAGCAACAAACAGACAACACAGGTGACTCAAGTGCACAAAATATCTGCATAAAATATATGTTCCAGTCTTTCTATGCCATGCAAGTTCCAAAGCTGCAGTATCTGGGAAGTGCTGAGGGAAACCCTAACAGCAAAACTACTGGTATAAAAGATTTCTACTAGAAAGAGGGGGAAAACCCCAACACAGCCAGCTGGTTAATGAAATACAGTTCAGTATATTTGTCCCTGCCTACAGGCCCAGCGCTCACTGACAGCAGTGAGGCAGTGAAAGCATTTGCCACGTGTCAAATCCAGCCCAGCCCAGGAGAGCCGAGCAGAAGGCAGCTCTGTGCTGTGAGCAGAGCCCCTGACAGGTCTGAGCTGTACCCCCAGTGCCCTCCAGCCACAGCCCCCAGCTGCAGGCACTCACGGGCTGCACCAGGACGTTGTTTTTGCCGTAGAGGAGGTGTGTCCTGGAGTTCTGGTGCAGGGACTCCACGTACTCCCGTGCCGAAGCAGCGAAGCGATCTTCCGACGTGCTGCCGCTGGAGTGGCGCTTCCGGATCTGCAGGGCACAGCCAGGCCTCAGGCAGGGCACGGAGCTCAGTGCCCACAGACTGCAGCTCTCCTGCAGCCCGGGGCCTTTGCAGAGAAACCACCTGGACTCGGGACTCAAATGTCTTGTGAACTCCCTGGCCAGATCACAACTGTCAAAAGCCACAGAATCTAGTGCTGGATGTCAAACGTTTCTGCATACAGATAAAGAAGACCTTGTGGCCCAAATGGAGTTCTACTCTGTGATAAAGCTCCATTACAGAAGAGAGAAGAAAGGCTGTCCCAGATTCAGGTATCTCCCTCATGGGGCTGTTTTTATTAGCAGCCTGTGCCCTAACTCAGAAACAGGTCCAGGTAAATACCTACTCCCAGGGCTGGGCGCTTGGAGGGGGAGTCCTGGCGGCCGTGGGCGCCGTGGATGCGGTGCCGCTGCACCAGCTCATCGGCCGAAGGGTCTGTCCAGTAGTGGTCAGCTGTCTTGAGCTTGGTGTACTCCAGAGCACACGGTCCAACTAGGAAAGGGAGCAAGGGAGAAACCTTCTGAGTCTGTTCACAGACATACCCAGTGCTATCCTGCTGGCTGAGCACTGAAGGTGAGATGTCCTTCTCAAGCCAAATGAATATTAATGGTCACTGATCCTACAGAATCAGCCCACACAGACAACAACATAATAAGGTATCACTCCTACTACCCAAGAGTATTCCTGTAGGATACAGCACCCTGTCACAGCAGCATTAGCAGTTACAAACTGCCAGCAAGCATTCAGTAAAAATCCATTCCCATTCTGCTTTCTGATCCAACCAGTAATTACTAATAAAACCAGATGATCAGTCCCTTCCAGTCTTGTAAGCAACAAAACATCTTCACTGTTGCTCTATTATAAATAGTTAACTACAAACAAGATACAAAATTCACCTCTTCTAACACGGTCATAATGCAAAAAGCTTTAAGAAACTATTTATTTTCTTCAACATAAGAAGTAACTTTGCAAGAACTCACCTAGCAGAGAAGCCAGTATTGGGCCACAAACAGGATCTGCCAGTAAAGCTTCCTTTTCATAGTATTTACTAGGAATAAAAGATCAGAGCCAGTTAAAAACATTAGTTGCTATGAACCATTTCAAAGCTTGGGTTTAGCTACAGGTGTAACACGGTGGGCCTCTCGACATGCTCATCCTCTCTCATCCATTTTTCAGCTGAGCTGGGAGATGCAGGAGCTTGCCTTGTGTGTTTAGCCAGTATATTTGATTTGGGCCTTTGGGCAGAATTGCAATAGGGGAACAAACAATAGTTCTCTGCAAGCAATTTTGTCCATTTTCCACAGAGACAAAACAATCCACACATTCTTAAACATCTCTTCCATCTGTGAGGAATCCTCTTGAAACACTGTGAAGAACAATGAACTACTACACTGCTCTTGCAATGACCCCAAAGTCTTGCCACTGCAGTAAGCAAGGTGCTTTATAAAACCACATAGCCAAAAAATCCACACCACAGTTCCTGAATGCCACTGTCCTCCGTGGTCTGTTCACTAGGTGGGGCTCAAACTCTAAAGCACCTGCTCCTCCTCCAGGACCCAAGAGCTGAAGGACATGGAGCATTTGAGCAGTAATGACACAAAAATGCATGGTAACAAGCCCTATGAAAAGGTTTGTTTTATTCTCCAAGCCAGGTTCTCAAAATCACACACCTGCAATGAAGGACCTGATCCTAACTCATGTGAACAGATGGGGAAGGCAGTGAGGTGAACATCTACAACACAAGTGATGGAACAACTGAGAGCAAACTCCCCTGATGTGTCTCCTGTGGATTATGTGGAAAAGAAATTAAAACCCCTTGTACCCATGTATCTACAGACACTGAGGCAGTGGACTAAAATGCTTTCATTAACTGTCTCTGGGACATGGCCAACCCCTCCCTCTGTCTCTTCTGCACACAGCTCATAAAATCCAAGCTGGCATTACATATCCCAGAGCAACAGTTTGCTTGAACAGCACAAAGACCTTTCTTCCATTCTCTTACTTTTAGTGGCAAGATACATCAGGAAAATAAAGCTGATGACAAGGAAAACAGTAACACAAACTTGGAAAATACTGTGAAAATAAGCTGCTTTGCCCTTAGCTTTCATCCTTGTCAGATCCATTGGCTTTGGATGAACAAGAATATGTTGCCAGTGCAGAACAACAAACTGGCAAAAAAGGCAGCAAACTGCCTTTCTGGGACCACAGCAAGCTTTAGGGTCCCCTCCTCTCTCTTTTTATGGGAGACTGTCCCCAGTGTGCCCCATTAAGTCTTCTGTATCATGGGTTATGGGAGGGCAGGAAGAGTAGGAGTTAAGAGCCACTCCTTGGCGAGCCACAGCTGCTGCTGGGCAGCAGGAAGCAAGAACACAAGAGAGGACTCATCTTTGCCTCTTAAGGAGTCCGTGGGGAATACATCCATAAAGCATTGATGCTCTTCTCTGGTTTTGCAAGGGAAGACTTTCACTTTACACAAAGCTTGATTTTTCTAAAAAGGAAACATCATTCAAAGAACCTGTTTTCACAACCCTAAGGTTTTATGTCACTAGCTCCCCCTGTTCTAATTCTCCTTTCTTTCATCTACAAAAGGTATTTTCCTCCCTGACATCCTAAAGTTCCAAAGGATTATTTTCAACTCATGACCTATTAGAAGATATTGCTATTCCACTAGGGTCTTGATCCCATTAGAATATGGGCACCTAATATACTCGAAGTTAGGTTTGTAGCTGATTTCTAGAAAGCTGAATGCTTGTTAATGTTTTTTTGTAAGCCTGAAATACTGTCAATGAGGAAAAACTAAAGTACATTTTTTTCTAAATGCCTATGTAACTGTTTTTCATCTTACCAGAAACCTGCATCACAGGGGTTTGCCAAAGACTTCTGATGAAATCCCTTGCTGCAGACCCCTAAATGCATCAGTCCAACAAATCCCTGTGCTTCTGCTGCTTTCCTTACCTGCAGTTATCAACAATGTACTGCACAATCTTGTCCAGCACCCTCTCAATCAAGGCTGTCCGAACCCAGATGTGCTTGATGGCCTGAGGTGTCAGGACAGGTGTTTTGCTTGTGGTTGATCCCTGCCTTTTGAGGGGTTCCTGCCCATTTGGCTGATTTTTCCTGCAAAAGGTGATAAAATAAAAGCAGTCAGAATTTGCATTGTTTGATGACAGCTCCATCACCCAGTGAAACCCATCTTCCTGCAAAGCACAGGGGCACATGCCTTGGCTCTCCACACACTGCCCCTGGCTAAGGGGAACAGGAACCCTCTGAATGTCTTCTCCAGAAAACTTCCCCCTTAAAACAGAAGAAGGTCCCATTTTGCTTCAATGAGGAAAGAAACCCTGACATCTTCAGGTTCTTTGCCAGCACTTGGGTTCCCTTTCAGGAAGCTGTTCAGTGACATGGCATTAATGCATTTGTTTGGGGTGGTTTGGGTGAGATCTGTCATTCCCTTCTGCACTGAGAGGGTCCCAAGTCCTACAGGAGCACCCCTACAGGCAAGGAAGACACCACTGACCAGAACAATTTGGATGTGTTTAGCTGCATCCTAAACAGGGGTTTTCTTAAGCCACAGCCCCAGGACACAGATAGGCTGTTACAGTCCTTCTGTCTCATCTCAAATATCCAGCAGAGCGAGTCCAGCCCCTGCAGTATTTCCCAATAGTATCTTTACTGTGCATATTTTCTACAGCACTTAAATTTTGTGGCTGTTAATAGCTGAAAACGCACAAAATTTGTCCAAGAGAAACCACAGAATTTAAGTTCATTTGCTCCTCTCTGTTAGAGAACACAGCCAAAGTTCTCTGGTGGTTAGAGAGGTGTTTGTGTGGGCTCAGCCAGGAGAGAGGCTGGTGAATTTTCAGTACCAAGCATCCTTCTTCCCAACATTTAAAAAACTAAAATTAAAAAAATCCTTGTATCAGTAGGCACAATAAAAAATATACCAAAAATAGGTACATATCTGTCAAAAACTACATGACAAAGTCTGATAATTGAGTCTAATGAAGATAAATGTCAGAAAGTTACACATAAATATAAGGGCTAATTTAAATAACTGTCAATAACTGAAGACAAGCTCTCAGTGAAGCCCTTCTTACAACAAATTGATCAGAGGCTAAAAGTTCCTACGATGTGTAAAGAGGTCTTAGGGCTCAGCAGTGCCTACAAAGAGAATTAAAAATGCTCTTGTCCTGAGCTTATAGGACAAGATACTCATGCATTGTGATTCCATCTACAGAACCACGTGGAAAATTTTAACTTTGCTACTCACCACCAGCAAGAAGTCTAAGACTTTCAGTAGCCTCAAGTCCTTGAGTCCAGGATTCTGTTGTGCTTAAGTCCAGTATGTACTGAACAGCTTTTCTGTAAATCCTTCTTGCCATCACTCTTCGTATCCATTAATTTAACTGTTTCTGCTATGATACCTACACATTTGTTCCTGGTTTGGCAGGAGCATGCCAAAACTGCTTTTCCGGTCTGTCTGTTCTCCTTCCACCCCCTCCCTTCCCACCAACACCCCAATCTGGCCCACCATACCCTGACTGTGAGCCCTCTCTGTGATCACCAGTAATTAGTCACTTCTGTTGCTGTGTGTGGGCTGAATGTGCTCCTCTGCTGTACTGAGAAGCAAAATGAAACACCAAAGGCTCAGCTCCCCATCTCTGTCCCCGTGCTCACTGCCAGCTTGATCAAACACAAACATCTACAGCCACTGAGAAGACAGAGCTGCATCCCCCGTGGCCGAGACAGGCCCCTGTGCACTCGCGGGGCAGTCTGTGTCCCACACACACCCCCTGCATCGACCTGGCTGATAAACAGCTCAGCCTCACCTGCTCTCTACCTGCTGCTGCAGCTCCTGCACCTTCTTGCACACGTCTCCAGCTATGGCACAGGTCTTGCCCACCTTGGTGAAGAGCGCGGCCACCTTGTCGGAGCGCAGGAAGCCGGCGGCCCTGCGCTTCAGCATGTGCAGGAGACACGCCTCCACCACACCTGGGGAGGGGACACAGCGTTAGGGGCCGCCTGCCAGCACCCTGCCCACTGCCACGGGGCAGGGCTGGCTCAGGAACAGAGCTGGGGGGACACACAGGCAGGCGGACAGACAGAACTCAGCATCAGATGACAAAAGCACGTGTCTAATCTACGAGCACCTTGTAAAGTACAGCTAACGTGAAGTACGTAAATGAACTGGAATCTCTCCGAGTATTTTCACCCCACTTTACATGTGCCACACAGAACCACACTAACATGTCCTGATGGCCACGAGTAAAACACTGCACTGCACTATGCCAGCCTTGCAAGACTGCAGCAGAAATCTATCCAGCTCTCACATAACCCGCTGCAGGGAAAGGAAATGAGAAATACAAATTTAAAAAACCCAAAACAAACCAAAACAAAAAATAAGCCTTCCTTGTCTATCAGCTTCTGAAGTGAGACTGCAGATGACTCAGAGAGTCATACAAAGGGATGAAGGAGAACAGGCCAATTCATTCACAGGCAAGGGAAGAGACCCGGCCCTATGTGCCAGGTGTGTGCCCAGGGCAGGGCAGCCCTCACAGGGCTCTGAGTGCAGACTGAGCAGGGCTCTCCCGTGCTGGGTGGCAGCAGGCAGCCCATCGGGGCACTGCAGCTCCCCCTGCCACGTTAAACACTGGTTACAGAACAAATGGCACTCCATCTGCTCTGACACTCCACAGCTCTTTTTCACAGAAGGCAGCGTTTTGTTGCACTTTACGCCCAACACTGTCAGGTGCTGAGCATTTCCTGAGGACTCCTCTCCTTACTGTACTTGAAGGCTCCAAATCCCTTAACACCTGAAAGCCTGCATCTGAAAAAGACCTGTCCTCACTGTTCAGGCCCTGAAAACTGACCTGAGTCCCAGGCCAGACTGGGGGGCACACAGAAACACCTCCTGCCTGCTGAACCCTGAGGAGCCCGTCCCCTGGAGCAGCCAGAGCCAGACTGAGCTGCCCTAGGGCACAGCGGGGCAGTGCCCGTGGCCTCAGCTCTGGCACTCTGCTTGCTCAGCACAGGAGCCCGGCAGCATCAGACACACCACCCAGCAGCAGGTCTGCTGCTGCTGCCCACGCTGGTGGCACTTCCAGCCAGAACTGCTCAGGAGCCAACCACCCCCTCAGGCACAACAGCCGGAGCACGCACCGGCCGTGGGAGGAGGAGCAGGACATGCAGGCACATCCCCAGCGACCCCCTCAGCCAGCAGAAACCTCCGCTGCGAGCCAAGGACAGCCGTGGGTGGCAGGGGCAGAGCCTGTGGGGTGACAGGAGCAGGAGCCCAGCGCTGACCAGGCTGGTTCATCCCCAAGGAAAGGAGCATCCGTGCAGGGAGCGCCGCAGAGCCGCGGGGGCTGGCACGGCCACGGGGGACAGGGAGTGATGACAGCACGGGCAAGCTCCTCACAGCACGGTCTAGCTCCTGTCTAGCAACCATCACAACAGCTCTTAACCCAGCCACTGTTTTGCTCTGCCTTTCAATTAGAAATAAAAAAGAAAAGCAGCTTTCCGGATGCCTGGAGCAATGCAGCAATTTGATTCCAAATCTTAAATGAAGCAACCTGCCTTTAAAAATAACTGCAAAGAAGTGCATTGCTGTTGCTTAGGAAACAGGCTCTCTTCCCACCTTTACCGCTTTTTTTTATTTCTTTAAAACAATAAAATATTAATGAAACAAATTTAGTGAAAAGCAAAGCAGGCACAGCTTTAATTATTAATAAATGCTGCAGCTTCCACTGAGGCATTTTCCCCAGTGACTGTCCCTAGAGCCCCAATATTTAATTATTCCATAGTGACATTTCTCATCACAAGGACTTGGGTAAGATCAGTGCCCAGTTGCCTGTAACACACATGTAGGGGTCATTTGCAAGGGGTGAGACACTGGACTTTGCTGCTGGATTCCCTCAAAATGTATTTTCCACAGAACAGGAAACCCATGCATGTCCAGTTCTAAGTGTAAGGCACCCTTGGATTGGGGGGCAGTTACAGCCCAGCCTGTGTGACCCTTAGGTCACTTCATTCTCCTACACTTCACCCCCAGACTGAGACCAACAGCACAGGCTGTCAGCACTCTTCTCCCCAGGCTCCTTTCTACAAGAATTATTCCAGAACAGCTGGAATACATTCACATCTGACCTGATCTGAATGTGCCTGCAAATACACCGTGGCTTTTATCCAGTTAAACTACAAAGCATCCAAGCAGGGCAGCACATCTTGTGACACAGCTGCCATCCCGTCCAGCCCAGGGGACCGTGTGGATGCCACCCTGGTGACATCAGCGAGGACAGCAGGGAGGGACCAGCTCCCCGGCAGAGCCCCCCAGGGCTTTCCTTTGGCTCTGTGTCCAAGGCAGGCACTGATCTCACTGCACCCTGCCAGCATCGCCCACAGCCAAGCTCAGTCAGGAAGGAAATGTGACACATCCTGAACAAGCTGGCAGGGAGTCACCTCAAGCTGCAGAGCCTTCTGAAAGGACGAGAGGACCTGGGCCATGGTGCTTTTTGATAAACCAAAGCCAGGTGATCCCCGGGAGTTACAAACTGCACAGCTCAGACTGCTGCCTCAAGAGACAACACCAACTATTTCAGGGGTTATAGTACAAGAACTCTGGGACAGAGAAGGGGGTTATTTACCCATTTCTGGGAAAATGAACCATCTTTCCCCTTTTTGGAATCTGACACCCTAAGACGACCTAAAAATAGATGATTTAGCTGTTTCTGGAGAAACTGGTAACATCAGAAAGGCATCCCTGGGTGATTCTGTGTACACACAGGTAGTTTGTACACATGTACACGTGCTTTTGGCTACAGGTATGTGTGCACACAGGTAAGTAACTACTGCACAGCCCAGTGTGATCTTGAGCCTGCCTGCTGTCACTGTACCTACAACAAACACATACAAAAACTGACAGAAAAAAAGGCAGCAACTCATCATGCACGGAGTGGAAGAGCAGCACTGCACTGGGAATAAATCAGCACAGCTCAGGTAATTCCCTTGTATGGTTCAGTTGACAGCAGCCATCTAAAAATTCATTAACTCCAGACAGTTTTGAGGAACATTCTCTGTAGTATTCACTGCTGAATTTAATTAAGTGCAGATATATTATTGATTTACAGTTCAAATAATCATGATGTCCACCAAGCTTCAGAAAATGTCACTTTTTTATGACTTCACCACAGCTACTTCTTTCAGGGTCAGGTAAACCAGTTTGGTTTTGTCCTTTTTTGCCCCTGTGAAAATTCTGACATGACTTAATGGACTGTGAAATGAGAGTTCTGGGGCTGGAAGGGTGGTGAGCAGAGAAAAGAAGGCCTGTGGAAGGATTATTTATGGGGAGTATTTAGCAGATGAGATTCTCTTTAGATGGGAAGAAATACTGCAGCTAAATACCTTGTTTTCATGGAAACTGTGCACAGGGAATTGAATTCATGAGGCTGAAGAAATTAAAAACAAGTGAAAAGAGGAGGATGAGAAGAAAGCCATCAGATGCCCGTGCTCTCCAGCTGCTGCTGCTTTCTCCTGCTGACCACAGTGCCCATTTGAAGGCAGTTTTCTCACCCAGTTCCAGCCTGCTGTGCCACTGGGATGCACAGGCTGAGCAGGGGATGCTGTACCCAGGTGCCAGCTGACAGCAAAGGGCTGCAGAGGACACAGCCAAACCTGCTCCTCTGCCCCGTGCACCTGCACTCAGCCTGCTTGTGTTGGGCTGTGCCACAGAACAGCCTATGGCAAATAATTCCCTAGAAAATAAAAAAAAAAAGTATCTGAATGGACAATTCCCAGTTCTAAAGTGGCTGGGAAACTTCAGGGCTGAAATTTGGTGACTGCTCCTCTTTAAAATCGTCATCATTAAACTTCAAGGATCGCAGCAACCTTCAGAAAACAGAAGTGTTTTCATTAAACACTGTTAAGGGTAAATCAAAATTACTCAAGTTTCTCTAAATATTGAAAATGATCCAATTTGGTGGCCCAGGATCAAAGCAAAATGTTTAGCAGAGTTCTCTAAAAAGCACAAGAGGTTTTACTTCACTTCTCAAGCTAAAAACACATGCAGTTCAAAAACTGTTTGATTTCACATCAGAGCTAATATTCACTCTGTTTTTTTCCTCCCCACTACAGCACACCACTCATTAATTTAAGCATCATCTTTGGAGCACAATCAAAAACCTTCTAAATGTGCCTGAAAAAATATTTGCCTCCCCCTAATTATGATCATCTCTGGTACACTCTCTGGGCTAATGTGTTTATCAAGTGAAGTAGAATCTCTGTAAACTATTTTTTAAGCATTATTCATCATTGAAAATGTTTGTTTCCCAAATAGGAGCAGTCATACAGGGAGACTTGTGGGTTTTTGTGAAAGATCTGCATTTCCATAGCAGATTATCTTAATTTTTTTTAAATATCAATGCCAAGGGTAGAAAGCCAAAAGAATTAAGATGATAAACTGTCAGGTTGGGCAATGACTATTTACATCTGTTTCTACAGAAGTTACATTTCTGTGAGCTAAGGAAAAAAGAGTTTGTTTGTTTTCTGTCAAATGTGAATATGGTGCTATTTGGAAGCCTCAAGGCAATCAGCTAAAAAGCCCAAAGCGTAAGACAGCTCTTCCTAAGGGGGCTGATTTTCAGAAGAATTGGAATGCTGTCACTCCAGCTGAAAATGATGAGAACAAAACTGTGTTTTCTTTCAAACACAATTAACTTTGTGCAAAATGGGATAAGTCATCCTAAGACCAATGAAGGAAATAGCCTCACAACTCTGAAGTGAAGGACTGTAACCAACACTGCTGGTAAATTCAATATTAGTAACTGAAGAAACAGCACATGCCAAGTATCCAAAGTATACCAAAAAAGCTACAAAGCACCGAGAAAACAAAAAGAAGATGGGAAATTTGTTGTTTTCTTTGATAGAAGAGCCTCAATGTCTCAGAGGATGTGAGTTCAGGTTCAGGAACAGGAAAGGCCCTGGTGATGCCCCTGCCATAAACCCACCCACGGCTGCACAGCTCTGGTGCATCCCCCAGGAACAGCAGTGGGGTCCCCCAGCTCCCTCCTCTCCCTCACTCCCCAAGGGACACGTGCAATGCCACCCTCAAACAAGGTTTACAAGAAGCCCCAAGCACAACATTAAATACCATTCTGCAGCTCAAATCAGAGCTGGCCTTTTCAGTTCAGCCACAAAGGGATTCTGCACGTTTTAATTAACGGGTTTAATTACTGATAGCAGGTTTATTACTCAGGCCAAAAAAAGCTTTTTGTGCAGTTCATCCCTTCCTTAATTTGAACTGAAATCTCATCGAAAAGCTGAATTCTGCGTGTTTAACAGTGTCCAAGTTACTATTTTTACTCATGTTCACTACTAAGCTTTCCCCAAAACACAGTAAGTATACTCCCTTTGCCAGGCTGGCATGCTGGATCTACACCTAAACAATATGTATTTTGATTGTGAGACACACCAACTCCCCATAGCCCACCTGAATGCTATGGCGAGTAGTTTATAGCATGGGGAACTCAGGATTATTTCATTTAATACACTCAAAATATTATTCAAAGACAACAAACTACTGAGACTCATTTCAAAGCAGATATTGAAAATGCAGAGATCATGTGGGTAACCATGTCTGAGGCATTCATGAATAAACCCTGTTTGCAGTATGAAGCTGACTTAAACAAGTTTTTTAATTGCTTCAAGCAGCACGTTACTGCCAGACTAAAGATGGGCAGCCACACAGAAAGGCTTAGCAAACTGCAGGCAGCTTTTGGACAAACGCTGCAGGTGTAACGTGCTGAGTGGAACCCTGTAAATGCACTTCAAGTAACTGCAGAAACACAGACGTGTTTCCTTTGCCTCCCCCGT
>VYXF01012177.1:166105-187340 GCA_013397295.1 Polioptila caerulea | reverse complement strand
GGCTGGCCCCGCCCCCGCCCCGGTCCCCATCGTCTTTCCCCGCTTCCCGTTCTCCTTCCCCGCTCCCCGGCGGTGCCACCCGCGCCCCCCCATCGGTGCCAGCCGCGCCGCCCCGGTCCCGCACCTCGGGCCAAGCCCCTCTGCATCCTGAGCTCCAGAGTCCGACCGCTGCCCGGGCCGGTGCAGCCCGGCCGGGCACTGCAGGGCTCCCCTGCCCGGTCCCCGGCCGGGCCCCGGCCCCGATCGCCCCGGTCCCGGCCCCGGTCCCGGTCCCAGGCAGCGCTGCGGGACCCGCCGCGAGCCGGGATCGGCACCTCCCGCCCGGTTCCACGCGGGAGGAGAACGGCAAAGGTCACCACGGCCGGGCAGCTCCGGGGCACAGCAGGCAGGAAAGAAGGACGCCGCCGCCGCGTTTTCAAATGTCACATTTAATGTTTTCACCACTGTACTCCAAATCTACATTTTACAAAGTGACCAGCAAGTGTGCCACATTAACTGACCAACCTCTGAGATTTTACCTTTCATACCAGTGTCTTCTGGGGCTCGACAATTAAACACGTTTCTCATTCAAGTGAATTGAAATGCTTCAGTTGGTTTTATTCTCAGGAGCCTCATAAAAAACAAAGATATTGCACCATCTTTGTTCAGTTATTCAATGTTTGTCTCTTTCACAGCAAATAATTACTTCATTGAAGTTAAAACTTCCAAACATAACTTACTAATAGTCTCCAATTCCAGCTCAGATCACTCTTGTTGAAAATACTCTGCTAAATACAGATAACTTACAATAACTTTAACAGTTAATTGTCCATAACAAACACCATGGTTTCTCTCCAGACCAAGGCTCAAATTTTAAGACCACCTTTTAGTATTCCTTTGTACAGGTGAAAAACAGTCTTCAATTTTCTAGTCTTGTTTTAAATACAAAAGTTGGAAGGGACATTCAAGTTTCAAGTCTCCACACTAAACTTAAAAAAAAAAAAAAAAAATCATGTGGAGGTAAACAAACCAAGTTGTATACTCCAGGAGGTAGAGGCCTTCAATTTGTGTTCATATATACATATGCACAGAATTCAGTGTTCCAACAGAAAAAGAATTAGCCAAAAAGTAATAAAAGTTATTTACTACTGTGACATTTCAAGACTTCCACAGCTCTGCCTAAAGACACGAACACAATTAACAGAATTCCCTATGTGCTTTTTTTTGTCCTTTTCTTTTTTTTTTTTTTTCTCTCAACTGTCCAGTGCAGGAAAAAGTTCTCACAAAATTTCACAGACCTAAAATGTGCAAGCTAGTTTCTCTCTATACAGCAATGATGTCAGGGATCTCTGAAATTAGCCCATAAATGGAATTATTTACACACATAGAAGATGCATGCTGGGGGGTTTTATGTAAGAAAGAGCAGAAAAACTTCTAATAAAAATAGATTAAATATATATATATATTTATACTGGGTAAGGAAACAGAAGTTTAGTCTCTCCTAGTCACAAACTCATTCTCTCTACTCACAACATTTGATTTTAGAACAGCACACATCACCATCACAGCTCTAGTGAGAAGCTATTTATAGGGGTGGGCATCAGGGGACGTGGCCACTTCCCATGGCCACGGCCACCCTAAGGGACTTCATGATTGGTCGCAGTCAAGTTTTCTGTATTCCTTAGTTTTAGAAAACCCAAAATCTTCAGGAATGGCTCAATATCAAAATGTATGTCTATCTGTTTGTACAATCACACTTCAATAAAAAAAAGAAAACCAAGGAAAAAAAAAAGAAAAAAAAAAGAAAAAAACCTCCCCGAATTTGGTTCAATTCTGTTTGTTCTGAGCTGAGCCATCACAGCTGCACTAGAATTCATAAAACACGTGCAACTCTGGGTAAAATATTTTCTTCTAAAAGCACAACCACTTTACAAGATTAAAAGTCTAGTACATTTCTAAGTATTATTCATATTGTACAAGTAGTGGTTGTTAATTTAAAACTTCATTAGTAAAATTACAGTACAAGCATGATTAACCTCCAGAATTGCAAATCCCAGACTCCAGTGGAAAGCTACATTACATCTTCAGTAGTAGGGGGGCCCCGGTCACTCCCACACCAGCGGCGACGGCGGCATCTCGGAGGGCTGGGCGACCGTGGAGCTGCACAGGGGACACACGCAGGGGACACACGCAGGGGACACACGCAGGGGGCACACGCAGGGGACACACGTCAGAGCTCCGTGGGGCTGAGCCCCAGCCCCAGCCCAGCCCCCATGGCAGAATTCCCTCACCCTCACCCTCACCCTTCACCCCTCAGCTCCTGCCAGTGCCTTCCCCGTGCAGCTCTGCCCCCCAAACCCAGCCACAGCTGAGCCCTGACTTCTGCTCCTCTGCACAAAAACATCGCCTGGAACTTTTACAGGGTGGAGTTAAACTCTGGAAGAGTTTGTTAAAACAGTTCACGAGGGTTTTTTATCTATGGGCCCCTCCTACTCTCAGGAGCTGAAAACCTTAAACGCTCTGGATGTGGGAATTCTGTACCACCAATAAATGGGAATTAATATCAGATGTGATTACATACAGTTACCTAATAAAGCTCTTAAAAGCAGCAGACTGAGGGTTGATGCAGAGAGGCACTCTGTTTCCTTTCTGCTGTTCCAAAATGAACTGATGAATTATTTCTGTACACAAGAGAAAAATACAAAACAACACAGCATTAACACTTCTGGCTTCAGTAAAATGCAATGTCATCTGGAGGGAAGCAGAACTTCCCTTACTGAGAGTTCATTTTAGTGAGGATAGAAGAGCCCCAGCTTCCCTAAATCTGACTGCTCAGCTTCAGCTCCTGGCTGCTGCTGCCCCTTTCTGCAGGACAGCTGTGAGGCCACACCCCACAGCCCCAAAAGGCCACACAGTGACTCCCTTGTCCCCCAGTGCCATCCTCCAGCAAAAGGATGAGGAACAGGGCACCAGGGATGGCTGCTGGTGAGGTTTGAAACCCACGGGTTCCGCAGGTCACCTCGTGCTTGTGCCACTGCCTTCTCTCAGAACACTTACAATTCTGTTCTTTGGGTGAAAAGAAATAACTCCCACTGTCCACTGCGGGAAAATACCAAAAGGAAACCAGCAGTGGGGTCATTGCATGGATCCAGCACAAATCCCAGCTCCATCCCAGCTCCACCCCACGTCCCCCTGCTGAGGCGGAGCAGGGGGACAACTGCCCGTGCAAGGTTAAGCCCTGCTCACCTTTAACCTGCCGAACAGAGCTGAGGTTCTTCTCGAAGGTGTCATCGAATTTGGGAT
The DNA here is from genome assembly GCA_013397295.1 of Polioptila caerulea. Lineage (NCBI taxonomy): Eukaryota > Metazoa > Chordata > Aves > Passeriformes > Certhiidae > Polioptila > Polioptila caerulea. Next base: position 184,058 of record VYXF01012177.1, on the reverse strand, counting down.
TAGTGACGGGCTCAAAGTCACTGGTATAAACTCTGCCAGTCGAGGTGGAGAAGCAACACTTGCACATGCAGGTGTGGTACCGCAAGCGCCCCTCGTCCAGGTAGGGGTGAGCCAAGGCATCCTTAGCAGATATCCTTTTGGACTGGGGACAGAGCGACAGCGAGGGCACTTTCAGAGCTACGCAAACGACCTGGCCAGCGCCCAGGTGCTTTCTAAACAAACCCGCAGCCGTGTGAAAGGAGGGGCTCCTGTCCCGAGCCGCCGCTAGAGGGGAGCTGAGGCTCACAAACCGGCCCGGCTGGGCGGCACCGCCCGCCCGCCCGCCAGCGCGGCTAACGCCCCGCACATGGCCTTGAGCAACGCGCTTCCCAACGGGAGATTTCTCCAGATAACCTCACAGTTATGACTCCCGCAATAAACCAACACAAACTGGGGAAAACAGCATTCTAAGTGTTGAGGGAGTCAGAAAGGAAATTTTAATTTTTTTTTTTAAATGTGGAAATTATGGTTTAACATTTCCATGGTTCTGTTCAGCAAAGCAATCTTAAGGTTTTAAAAAAAATACACTCCAAAGGCAGGGCTTCTAAAAGATTCATCAACCCCCAGCCTCCTCCTTTGCACTGCAGTCACTCTGTTTTACATTTGCAATGTTGGGGGGGTTCTGTGGGAATGAAATAATCAAGATTATCAATTCCAATATCAGATTTTCTTGTGACAACTCTCTACAATGTCCCAAGAAACGAAATCCAAAATCCACAGCAGCCCATTTTCATTAGAAAAACAGATGCTCAGTGGAAAAACGATCCTGTTCTGTGATTGGGGATGCAGGAGGAATTTTTTGTGTGTTGCAAGACCAGGAACACCCCCGTGTCCCTAATTAGAACTGCATCAAAGTAGCTGATGTTCTGCTACCTACACCCAGCTCGGAAAAGAGCGTGAGTCATGCACAGCCTCATCCTTCCCACTGCCAGAGCTTCCTTCCCAGGACCACTCAGCTTGAAATGCGAAACCCCCATTCCAGGGGGAACTGATTGGCCAACTCTACGGTATTTTTACATTTTTTATGGACCAAAAGTACTGCAGTGCCACGTAGAAAGAAACCAGCCAAAGCAGTCCTTGACTTACAGCACTCATTTAAGCACCAGACAACAAAAACTGTTCAAGCCAAGAAGTATTAGAGGTGATTTTCAGTCCTACTTACTGGATCAAAGACCAACATCCTGCAAAGGAGATGAACTGCTTCGTGTGTAGCTTGACTGGAGAGTGTATATAGGACAGGAAGGGATGGCTGTAGGGGGAATGGGAGGAAGAGAAGCACAGAGTGTCCTGTCAGATCCATCAGCAGCAAAACCCTGTTCCCACACACACTATCTGCAGCCAGCAAGGACAAACTCCCTGTTAAAGGGGACAAGTGGTACCCAAAGCTTCCCAGCATGACAGAAATCACCAGGCCAAAACCCAGCAGCTGTAATAAAGGCCTAAAACACTGCTTCCCTTGGTTCACATGCAATCCCTAGGAAAATCTGCTTTTATTGATGTATTTTTCTATACGGACACCACTCCTAGCTGTAGCTGCTCTGGGGTTTGATTAACTCCATCATTTCCAGTAGTTAATTTTTAAATCTCAGTCCCTCCCAAATAATGGATTACTTTGCTTTTCCTTGCCCAGGCAATCCACAGCTGACTGACAGTGACACAAGGACTGTACTGGATGTCAGGGCTGCTGTAAATTTCCCAGTATAAATAAGAATTACACCTCCACAGTGACATCAGTCGAAGTTAACCCTGAACTGCCACACAGAGCCCTGAGCACTTGCAGCCTTGGTTCCTCAGGGGAGTCTATGGAATATAAAGCTGCAGTGTTTGGTAACTCTCCTCCTCCTGGTCACAGCAGGCAGGGGATGGACTCCACACGCTCTCCTTAGGGAAGGGGCTCAGCAGGGACAGGGACAGGAACAGGGGCAGGGACAGCTTGCTCACCCTGGGGCTGCCAGGGACACAATTCACTCGAACTTTCAAACGCCAAACTGACAAAGTCTACAGAGAATGTAAATACCCATTTTGCCAGCACACAGTGGGGTAGGGGGGTTTAATCAGAAACTTCTGGCATTAATCTATTTTTACACAGAGCAGCAAAATGCCTCACCCCTCTCTCCCACTGCGCTCACCTACGGCGAGTAAAAATAGTTGGTGTGACAAAGCAATCGCCCGCTTCTAACTTGGGCTTCTCTGCCTATTAGTCTCATTAGGAAACCAGTTACATTTAACCATTTACAACCAGCAAAAGCTCCATTTCAGAATATGAAAAGCCAGGAATGTGCACTCAAACATGAAGCATGCTTCAAGCTGAACACAAAAATATCATTTATCACCTGGATGCTCTGTATCCCCTGGCTCCAAGGTGCAATGAGCACACCAGCTCCCACGGCACTCCAGGGAGATGAACATTGTTTCCCCCAACACACACAGAACTAACTCCCAGAGTGGATTTCTGACAACTTTGGGGCTGTAGGACATTAAATCTGTAGTGGAAACTTTTTATACCATTTCACCTCACTTGCTTTTTTAGGATTCCCACCATCCTGTGGGTCATGGTACACTGGGTTTAGGAGTCATAACTCTTCTAGCACATGATAGCAGAAAAATATACTTGACTTAGAACTGGTAGAGAAAATCTGAAGGAAATCCTCCTATTATTAATGCTCAAATTAAAAAATCCTGTCATGAAACAGAACAATGACAACTTTATGTAGTGGATCCAAAGTGCCAGGGAGGCAGAACTCCCACATGTCAATAATAAAGCAGAATATACATGCAATGCTCATTTCTATGGTAACTACTATTGTAGTGAGCAGACGTGAGAAATTACTTCAACATGCAGAAAATAATGATGCAAACTTAACTACTGGAGCAAGTACAGGCCAATAATTTTGTTCATTTTGTTAGCACTCATAAAATGACCTATTGGAGGGCCACAGAGCCTTATCCCTGCACTAGAGATGCCTGCACAAGCATTTCTTTGTATCTGTTAACACTGTATTGCATTTGCCCTCTTCACTGCCAGTCAGCACAATGACTCCATCCTCCCTTCTTCCCTTGGTTTGGTGTCTCTTTAAAACTAACTTTTCCTCCAGTTGTGTTGAATGCTGTATCTCAGCTTTCAGCCTCTGGTTGGGCCTTCCTGAGCAGCTCAGGTCTGAGCCCAGGTGTGCAGGGACCCTCTGGGCTTGGGGTGCTGGGGGTTCTGCCCTTGGCTCTGGGCAGTGGGTGAATTCCACCTCTAACCCTCCTGATCCTGGCAGATCAGCCCTCCAGGGCTTTCTGAATTACACTGTCAATTTTAATTTATGTCTCTTGCCAGTACCAACACTTAAATTTAACATCTTCATTCAAAGTAGCTATCAAAACACTGTCACCTCAGGAAGGGGGACTTTCACCTGGGTCATCGAGTCCAGCAATACCCCCAAGGCAGAAGCCAGAAATGCCCCTGGCTGGTGAAAAACCCCCTTGTCTCCACAGCACACCTCAACCCCTGTCCCCAAGCACCACAACCACCACTCAGCCCCACTCCCAGGCACAGGCAGCTCTGAGACCAGACCTCCAAGGTCCATTTTTAAGCACCAGGCCATGGGAGTTCAGGCAGGATGTGAAAGCCTGAGCCTTGCCCTGAGGAAGGCCAGCCTGGTGGGGCTGTGGGGCCCAGGCAGTACCTGTTTATGAGGACCCCTGAGTATGTGTGCCTTGGCGCCTTCACAAGCCGTCCTCATCGCCTCCAGCGACGGCGTGCCCAGCAGGTCTGTGATCAGATCCAGCTGCACGACAGAGCACACACAGCTCAGCACACAGCTCAGCCCCGAGAGCACAGCCCCACACACAAACCAGTGCTGGGCCACACACAAACCAGCCCTGGGCCACACACAAACCAGCCCTGGGCCTGGCCCTGGCAGCACAGCCCAACCCCAGCCCGGCCANGATTCTCCAGCTCCTTCCCAGCTCCCTCAAGGATTCTCCAGTCCCTGCCCAGCTCCCTCAAGGATTCTCCAGCCCCTTCCCAGCTCCCTCAGCAATTCTCCATTCCCTTCCCAGCTCCCTCAGGAGTTCTCCATTCCCTTCCCAGCTCCCTCAGGAGTTCTCCAGCCCCTTCCCAGCTCCGTTCCCTGCCCTGGACACCCTCTAGCCCTCCCCGAGGCGCACCAGGGCCTCCAGGAGCAGGGGCAGCAGGCAGGGCGAGGTGAGGATGGATACCTGCTGGATGGGACTCTGTGCCTGGAACAATATCCTTCTGCCAAGCAACTCTGCAAAGATGCAGCCGACAGACCAGATGTCGATGGCGTTGCTGTAGTGGCGGCTGCCCATCAGGATCTCCGGAGCGCGGTAATACTGAGTGACAACTTCCTGAGTCATGTGCCGGGACTCGTCTAACTCTTCCACCCTGGCCAATCCAAAATCACAAATCTAAATTGAGAAGGCAAATAAAAAAATTAAAATAACCAAAACACCTTCTGCATTTCAAATAGGCAGCCTTCTGGGAGGGAGGCAGGGAGTCCCCAACCAGCATTCAAACACATCAGATAATCTGCGGTAACTGCACAAGCCAGGGGAGAGGGCAGAGCAGGAAATCATGCTGCCTTGTCCCACAGCCATTTAAACTTCCTACAATTTGATGTGAAATCACAGTATGTTTTTAAGTTGGCATTACAATATTTATAATCTGAAAGATTAAAAAGCTTCTCACTACAAAAAACTCTGGATAGAGTATTTCAACTCAAACAAACTTCATTTGCTCAAGACACGTCTCAAAATATTAAAGATTCAGCTCTACTCATTTGGGCTTGGAGAATTGTTAAAAATGTCTTGAACCAGAAGGGTTAAGAAAAGAGACCAAACTTTGCCAATTAGAATTCTTAGCAAATCCCTGTGAGCAACACTGAATTTCAGTGTTTGGCACAGCTGTACAACACACCTCAGTCCTCCAAAACTCCATATACCCCAGGTTAATGGAAGGGCCTTGGGCATTTGGTGCCATCTTCCCCTGGGGAGCACAGGGACACTGAGGCACCCGAGAACCCCCTGCCCCTCCCAGGCACAGAGATCCCACCCAGGCCAGACCCAGGACTTGTCCCTCCCACTCCCACAGACGTGGGGAGAGGCAGGGAAGAAAGGGGAAAGGCAGATGTTTGCTTCATTTCTACTTTAAAAAAAAATACAGGATTTTTTTCCATTTACATGGATTTTGAGGGAAAGTGTTCACATTGAACGTTTTTTGTTTAAAAATTAACAACACACACACACATGAACATCTTCAATGAATGTAAGCAGCACCTTAAGGACACAGTTGCTGTTCACGAGTAGGTTCCCTGGTTTAATGTCTCGATGTAAAATGCCAGCAGAATGTAGATATTTCAGACCTGAAATATTAAAGGAAATTAATACAGATATTTTTTTCCCCCTTAAAAGAAGTTTGGGGCTGACAACATTTTCCCAGAAGGTCTGGCAGAGCAGAGTAACTCCCAGCCACTAGTGCACACTCAGTCACTTAATGACAGAGTAAAACTTTGGAGTATATAAAATAGGCAGAAAGAGGAATTTAATAGTCTATTTATAAAAACTCCCTCCCCCAAAAAATCCAACAAACAACAAATCAAAAGCAAAACATCATCTCTCTGATAATGGCACGGACACTCTGCTAATTCACACTGGAATTTTCAGATATGTTTTACTGCTCTGCTTTTCAGCAACCATTTTTACCTTAAGTGGATGTAATTACACATATTTACCCATCTGGTTCAGTCTAGGTGTCCTTTCTGTTCCTTGATTCTAAAAGCATGACTTTTCTTTCCCTGACAATGCTTTAAGGCAGCAGGGGTGCCACGCTCTTGCAGCTACAATAATTCATGCTTGGTATTTATTCAAATATGAAATTAAAAGAAGTTCCTACAGGAAGCTTATTCAAGATGAGAATGTCTTGAAAATAAACATTAAGGAAAAAAAATATTCCTACCACGTAGTTTCCATTAAATAGAGAAGAAGAAAAATTACCTCTTAAAATCTGGTAAAGAAAAACTTTGACATGATCCGAGCTGAGTGGCTGAGGAGAGACGATAATCTTATGGAGGTCACTCTGCATCAACTCAGTGACAACATAGCTGCAGTTCAGTGGTTAAGGAAAAGCAGGGCAGGCACAGAACCTCTTGAAACATTCACTAACTCTGCTTCCTGGGGCTCCCTCAAAAACAGCTCGTGAAAGAGAACAGATCAGTCCAGCACAGTTGGCACTCAGGTGGTTGTACAAAGGTACTGAAAGGGAAATCACCACTGACACTGGGGAGGGGCTCACAGGGGGCTGTGTGTGTTCAGGGGGTTCCCAAAGCAGTGAAATGGGCCAGGGCTGCACACCTGCCCCAGGGATGGAGACCACCCCGACAGTGTGAGGGACAACAAAAACACACAGAGAAACCGGCACAAGAAATGCTGGGGGCACTGCAGGCAGCAATCAAAAACATCACTGCTTTAAAGGCTCAGCAGCCACGTTAGAAACAGAAGTCCCTGCTAGTGTCACACTGGTGGCTGAAGGAGGTAAAATACATTTGCCCCATGTTAACTGATACAGTCAGGTATTGAATGCTCATTTTCTTTCATCTCTACCCAGTCAATGCTCTGCTTTCATCTGTTGCTCTACAAACCCTCTCCAGCCAAATCCCTGTTGGCCAAAGGGTTCATCTGCCAACAGAACACCACACAAAAACTCATTTTATAAATTAAATATCTCCAACTTTTTGAGGAAAAAAATATTAAAATTGCATTCATAAAGAATTCATAAAGAAAAAACCCAACCCTGCAGCACCATAATTTGTAGTCCTCTAATTTTTCTTTTCCTTTAGCAAAGACCCTTTAAAATATTTATAGCAGACCTCTAAAATTTGCGGTTTACCTTATACCTGCAACAGATCTTTACATTCAATTTAATGCAAAATACTTTTAAAAACCCAAAAGCATTACTCTGCACTTTACTACGGTAAGATTTTTGTTTTGCTGCGCCACAAATCCTCCTAAATCTCAATCCCCCAGCATAATGTCTCCCAGATGTCTCAACTAGTTGCCATGCCAACTAAAGCAGCTTAAATTAAATGAGGGCCTGAAATGGCACCTGCACCACTCCAGGTCTGGGGCGCATTAAACAAAGCCCTTGACAGGGCTCAGAGGTGCCATTAACCCCAGCAGCAGCTGATCATTGTGCCTGGGTGCTTCCAGCCGTGCCCAAGGGCTGTCCTGCTGCCTGGGACCCTGCAGCACCACTGCTGGGGACAGCCAGCACAGCCAACTGGGGTCCCAGGGCACAGCTCTGGGGTACCCTGCCCTGCCCGTGCAACCCCCGTGCCCCAGCCTGCACACGCCACCACCCGGCGCTGCCACCGGAGAGAAATTGCTCCTGACAGCAGTAATTAGTTAAGTAGCTGTATAAAATTAGATCTACAAATGTACCAATTTGCTTCCGAGTAATTATCAAAGCAAACGCGCGGCACAAAAGGCCTTGGCTTTGCTCTGCTGGCTGGGACCTGCTGAGTTGGTGAATTTATAAATTTATGGGATGGCATGGGATGGGATGAAGCGCCCCTGGTGATGTGGCACTCCCGTGGTGGCTTGGACTGAGCTTTATTTGGTCCCTGCACCCCCAAACCCCAATTCTGAGGCCTCAGAGGAGCCCTGGCAGTGCCTGCCCTGCTGGGCTGGGGGCTGGAACCAGCCCCGGGGGTGGATCAGAAGGAAAAGCCTCTCCCCTGCCTGCTGCTGCACTGACCCTCCCTGCCTGCTGCAGCCCACCTCACCTCACTCCTGTGCACCTACAGACACGGGGGGGTCACCCCACAACCCAGCAGGAAACACTTCTTTCACCTCTCTGTGAGATTTACTGCACATCTTTGCTTTCACTGCCATCCCAATCTCTTCCAGACCCACCCCTGACTTCTCAGCAGCTTCTGATATTCACTTGAAGGGGTAAAGTCTCCAAAAAGTTACAACAGCAGCTTTGGATGGTTCTCAAAGGAGAACACCCGCGGATCTGCAGTTGCTGAGTTGTGGAAGATTTTTTTAATTGGAAAAAAGAGTTATCAATCATTCATTTTTGCACTAGGTGATATTGGCAAAAAACATCAATACATGTAAGATTCAAAATGGACACAAAGATTTTCCACCAAAAACCTCATTACTAATTCAAATTATATCTTAATCTGAGTGCTTGTTAGGAATTTTCATCCTAAAACAAAAATCTCACTAGATTAAAATTCCTTTATTCTACACCAGTTTCCTAAGAAATCTTTTAATTTATCATTAAAATTTCAAGGTGGTTTTATAATTAGTTCTCTTTAAAAAATACACTCTGCAATTCCTGCTGGTACCTACGAAACACTGAATAATTGAAGTGAACTCTACCAGCTCATTTGCAACACATCATTCATATCATTTTAGTCATTCTTTTATTACATTTCTTTCTCCAAAAAGGGCACTACAACTCTTTGGAAAGAACAAAGGAAATCACTCAGTACCAGCTCCAGCCCTTTACACTTTTATCACTGTTCAGTATGTCCTACTGTAAAAATGGAACATGCCAATGATATCTTTAGGAACTCTACTAGTGGATCAACAAAAGAAATTTTGACAGCTACACCCCCTAAATATGGAACATCTTTACCTGATCTTCAAACCAATCTCAAGTAAATTCTCCTTACACTACAGTAAGCAGAAACACATGCAATTAAAAATGGGTATATAAATCAAAACACTTCCTAATTCATTCTTTTAAGGAATTTAAGGGTCCTAAGTGCACTCATTGTAATTATTTCAAAAGAAAGAACAAAGAACACTACACAGAGCAATAGTCTTCTATTGCCAATATTGGAGTCAAGAAATTAAAAATATTAAAAAAGACAGCCCTATAGAACACTACTCAGAATGACTTAAAGTCAGTTAGCCATGAAGAAAAGAAACATTTTGGTTTTATATTCAAAACTTGGCAGTAGCTAAGCTCATAAAAATAAGCTTATCCCATTAAAATATTCTTGATTGTACAATTACACGGAAGGAGTAATCCTTAACCTAGATCTGATTTATAACTCATATGACTTGTTCTAAATGAGGGCATTGAACTAGTGCACATAACCAAAATCCAGTTTTTGAAGACTACTTCTCTGCTCTTCACGTGAAAGAAATATCACAGCAGAATTTCAAAGCTTTACCTAAACTCACATGAAAAAGCCCCAGTACAGCACAGCAATATTTTCAATAAATAATGTGTTCCTCCAGCAGCAAACTGTGCTGTACTTTGGTGAAAATCACCACGTTGATTACACCTACTTTCTTCACCAGTCAATCCAAGGTACTGTATAAATAGATCAAACCACATTTCAAAAGTTCAGGTTACCTAAAAATAATGACAATTTCCCACCCATTAATTGTAAAGTGGGTCACATAAAAAAGCAGAGACCCACCAGCAACGAAACCCAACCTGCCTGAGTCTGACCACAGCAGTGGCAAAGAACTTCTCATCCCCTGAGGCAGGGCCCTCCCAGCTCAGGGAGTCACTTCTCAGCATTTCACAAAGCAGAAATTCCCTACTTCACAACCAGAAGACAGCCCAAGCCACGTTTGAAAAGGAAAATGAACCAAACCAAAACAGGACACTCATATCAAGTTTCCCCCTCATTTTCACTGCTAGGATAGTTCCCCACAGGCAGCTGGGACCTGTGCATCAGTGACACAGCACAGAGGTGGCACACAGCTCTGGGCAAGGTGCTCTGGACCAGGACAGAGCTGACCAAGGGAAGCCAGAGCCCTCTGGAACCTCTCTGGGAAGGCAGGGTGTCAGAGCCTGCGAGGGCAGAATTCTCTGAAACCACCACAAAGCCTTTTCAAGTACTAATAACTGAGGGTAGAGTCATTACTGGATTTGTTTTCAAAAAAAGCATTCTGTGGAATCCCTGTGAGCAGCAGCAGGGCCTGTGGTCAGTGCCACACTCCCTGCACATTCTGGCTCACCTGGAACCAAAGGCTCAGCTCAGTCCTGCACCACCCCACCTCCAACACCACCTCAGAGCTCAGGATGCTAAATCAAACTGTCCACATGCAGGCTCGAGGCTTCTGTGGTTCCATTGCACAGATTACACCAAATACTGGCAGTTTCTAAGCTAATGAAAAGCACGCCTACCTCAATTAAGATGTTCTATTTTTATATTTAGGATACATTTCTTCAAAATAGTCGATGTGTGGAGGCTGGAGGATGTCGAGGGCAGAGAGTACCTAGGAAACACCACACAAGGTCAAGGCTGATTCCAGTCAAACAAAAACAAATCCCTTTCAAAAAGACAGACTGCACATTTCTCACGTGGCTTCTTTATTCCACCCCACAGACAGACCAATGTTCTGTCTCACCAGGTATGTAAATTTAATAACCCACCACGTCAGATATTCTGTACATTCAATGTCTCTCTCTCTTTTTTAACTCAAGAAATTTTTTCCAGCTGTTTGAGGAGTAGTTTGAAAGCACAAATGTATCTATACAATAAAAAGTGGTTTCTTTACAATACATACGAACATAAAATCTTTCAAATAAGTTATTCCAGCAAAGAAATGTAAAAGCAGAAGATATCACACTCTGTTCTGCCTTTAGTCTGTCAGAGTTTTGTGATTCACTGCTTCCACATGGGAATTGCAAACCCCAAAGTTGTTCCCATTCTGCATGAGCAGCTCAGTGGTAGAAAAAGCAAAAGGTAGAAAAGGTAGAAAAAGAAGCAAAAAATGTAGGAAAGCAGCAGCAGAGAATTCACATGCTCTCACAGCAGAAGGCAGTGAGAAGGAACAGTGTCCAGCTGACACAGCTCTGTGCAACCTGACTTTTACCTAAAGCCTGAAATAAGACTGGCCAGAGGTGCACTGATGGTCTGTTTGCAAACACTTTGGAGGGGAAATTACGAGTATCCTCAGATTCCTGACAGTTTCATTTTTACAGTGTTTGTAACAGTAAAATCAGACTTTCCAGAAAATCTGGTCACTGTAAAATCAGAAAGCTCTGAAAGCAGTTTAGATATTCTGTAACAAAACACACTTCTGCAACAGAGAGCTCCATTTCACATTAAGGTTTTCTCAAAGATTTCAAGATTACTTTGAATTTACTTACATTGTCATGCTTAAAAAAACACAACATCTTCAACTCCCGGAAGACCCTTTTACAAGAGACCAAATTTTGGAAGACGTTGGGCATCTTTTTGAGTGCAACTCTCTTTCCATCTCGTGGATCTGTAACTGACCTACAGAATGAAAGATAAAGAACATCACACACTCCTGTTAGACAGTTTTTCTGAAGTAGAAGAGAATGTTTTCAAGTTTCTTGTTGCTCTTGTTGTTCTCAACTCAGTGAGTCGAAACAAGGGGAAAAAGCACTGATGTGACTGAGCACTGTCCTGCAGAGGCTGTCACACAGAGGTGACCATTCCATGGATGGAGCACACACTGAGCTCATTGTCACACCAACACCTGCAGGGAATGGCAGGACAAACACCTCCTCCCAAAAACACCTCATTCAAACCCTCTCAGTTACCCAGATGGGATTTCATCACATCTATTGCTCACTTCCTCCTCTCCAAAGAGGGTAAAAGGTGCAATAATCCCATTCTGACAGAACACTGGCAAGTGTAAGACTATTTATTGGTCTACCACTGAATCACTTCACATCTGGAGAAGCAACAGCACGTGATACCCAGACAGATTGCACAGCACGTGGTATCTAAATTTCCACAAATGTAAAAAGGCTTGATACTGGTCTTTCTCCCACACAACTTATGGAATGCAAGTATAGTAGCTCAGGAATTATAAGGTGCTTTGCACATGGCAAGTATTTTAATTTAAAATAATTGGATTCTGAAAATAGAATTTTATAATGAGAACCATAAAACTAGAGCAAGGAGATTATGGTGCCTCAATTCCCAATCCCAGTTTTTAAGGTGAGTTTCTCAAACGTCACTAAGAAGAGAGTATATGCATATTTTTACTGGGATGACCAAAATAACTTCAATCTCAGTGCAGTGTTGAACCCACAGAAGAATCCACATCCAGAAATGCACCCTGATAACTACATGTGTCCCTAAAAAATTCCTGGCTTTTCTCCCATATGACTCCTCAACAGCAGACATGCAAGGCAGCTTCTTATGCCTCAGGTCTATGTTTGAAATATTTAAATAAAAAATTAGGACTGGAGTGTTCAGATATCTGCCTCAGTCCCAAGTAACCACACCTGATTTCAAACCATCTCAACTCATCCAAAGTCAGTCCCAGCACCTCAGCCCTACACCTGTGAACAGCCCTGCACCTTTGTATTTTAAACAAGGGGCAAGGGAGGGCTTGGGAATATCACACTATTCCCAGGCTGAGAAACACAGCTAAAAAGAACCTGAGAAGGTCTTTGAATCCATTAAGTATTTCCTGTTTTCTCCAGGACTTTTGCCTCCTGCCCCTCAGCTCCCTGCCTTGGGCTGGGAGCTCTGTACCACTCACCAGCAATTTCACTTCAAGGGGCAGCACAAAACTAACAATCCAAGTTCTGAAGATCAGAACTGACAGGCCTGCATCCCAAAGAACAGAAACAAGAAAGGAAGAAAGGAAACAGTCTGTCTGGAAACCTGGTATTTACAGCATCCAAAAAAAGATGCTGAAAACGTTGCTTTGTGTTTGTGTACAGTACCTACTTTGATACTAGTAAAATAATTATTTATAGCAATATGCTATCAGGTCACATATCCCCAGGAGAAGCTAGAAAAGCAGGAAAATCTCCTAGGAGCTAATTGAGAGAACAGCTAGAAAGGCAGCTTTACTTACTGCTGCTCTCAGAAGAACACATTTGAATTCCCTGCCCTGCTTTGTGAGGACATTCCAGCACGGGTGAATCCCGCAGCAAAGGGCCCAGCAGGCAGGAGCCATCCATCACTCAGCTGTGCTTTCAACACACTACTGAAGCCTCAAAGGGTCCACTTACCAAGCTGGGGATAAAGAGATCAGAGACCAAGATCCAAACCAAAAATAACTGAGCAAAAAATTATATATAGGTATGGGGCAAAAGAGAAGTTAATGAATGCTGTACCAAGGCAGACAGCTCAGCTCTAACCATGCCTTTGGGAATGCCACTGGAACAGCAACCCTGAGCTGGGAGATCCAGCCCTGAGCTCTGAGTGGAGCCATCCCCGGGTGACAGAGGGGGAGCTGGGCCAGCACACAGCTGGGGCACAGGGCAAGGACATTTTGGGGAGCAGGGCACTCTCAGCAGGTGAGGGACAGCAGGAGCCCAGCCCGGGGCCAGCACAGGGATGGGATGCATCCCCTGACCTGCAGTGGGTGCCCTGTGCAGCAGGGACACTCTCCTGCCACCAGAAACCCTTCTGTTCTGCTGATTACACAGAATGTATGTCTGTCTTGCTACATTCAAGAATTATATAAAAAAGCTATTAAAACAGTCTGACATAAAACACATAAAGAAAAAAGATACTTTACAAAACCTGCACCTTCTATTTACTTTGCAGGCTAATCACACCAGAAATAATACAATTTTAAAAAGTAATAGGACTACAGAAGAGATTAATGACACAATCCAGACCTCTAGTTAAAATGTTTTCAAAGACAATCCTTATCTCAGAGAATCCTTGCAGCCGTTCAGCCGTTTCAATTACGCATTATAAGCCTTTAGCAACTCTCTGCCATGCTGATGGCAAATTTTCAAGGTGGAGCCCACGCCAACAGTGACTTTTTCTCTCCCTGAATCCAGGTCAAGGCATACACATTGTTCTGTAGTTTCAACTGGTAGAAAAACAAGTTTGTGACTGCTTCGTGCAATTATTACACAGGAGCAAGATAATGAAAGAATGCTCTTGGGGTGGTGTGGGAAACTGCTGGTGGAGTTTGTTCTATCAGGGAAACAAACCTTCCTTCACATTTATAGAGAGTATCTATAAATTTATATCAGGACTTACCAGAAGGGAGGGAATTTAATAGGATTACTCTGCAAGTTTTTCTTATTAGTCAATGAACTTTTTTCCTCAGTTGCTTGACTCTTAATCACACAGGCTTTTCCAGCAAGCCTGACTCTGAGATATGTAAGTGACCTGGTCCCACAAGCATTTCAGCTGCTCACCCAGGCATGTTTGATGTACCACTTTAAAACAAACAGCACAGCTCATACTCAAGGGCACGTGATACCAATATGCCACTTTTTCAGTGCACAGTATTGCAATCAATCACATCTTGGCACATTCCAAAATATACTTGAACATGGGATGATATTAAAAATCCCTTAGAAAAGCTCACAAACGCAGGATTCCCAAGACTGAAGTGGAAGGGCTGGGAGAGGCTGTGCACTTATCAAATCTCTTATCTGGGAAATGCTTGATTGGGTACATAAAATTTGCACACAGGCAGAGGCCATGAGACCAGTCCCTGTTCTCTGTAAAGTCACTGCCAGGCCCTGAGCCCTACCAAAATGTGACAAAAACTGATCCACAACATTTAATGGACAGTTGGGTGGCAGAGGGCAGAGGTGAGGAAAATAAGCACCTAAGTGTGAAATCCTTAAGAAAATAAACCAATATATATATGCAGGTTTAGCACCAGATGTCTTACGGAAGGAAGAAAAGGAAATGCATCCGCACAGGCTGAGTTTGGAAGCAAAGCAGCTGCTTTAGCAATTTACCATTATAAGGACTCAAACAGCAGGGAGACAGGCCAAAGGTGATGCTCCAGGCTCTGCAGTGACCTTGCCCACTGTGTTTTCTCCCACCACAGAGTGCACTCCGTGTCCCACACCGCTCCTGAGCCGCCGCTCGCCGGCGCACACAAAGCGCGACGTAAAGCCCTGGGACAATTCCTAATGCAAGCTAAATTATTCAAATGCTAAATGGTTGTGTGGAACTCCAGCAGCCTGGAAGTCAGTTTTCCAGCCCAAAGCTGCGAGCGTGGCGCTCCTGGGCCGGGCAGGGGCTGCTGCAGCCCCGGCAGCTGTGCTGGCACGGTGACACAGGCAGCAGGGCTGTGACAAAGGCAGGACAGACAGACGCTTGTTCAGGAACAATGGCAGCCTGGGCATGTGTCACAGAGCATCTCAGTCAGCCACACTGCCTCTGCCAAGGGAAGGAGGACAGGGAGAGGTGGGATTAATCTCTGTTTGAGGGCTCTTGGGTAACACATGAACTGTTCCTCCAGAGGTGCCTCACCCCAGCAGTGAATGCAGAGAACCAGCAGAGCCTCCTCTCGGATAACTGCATTCCTGACTTGAGGACCCCCATTTCCTAATTTTATATGAATCTTTTCTCCCTGTGTGTGCAGCCAGGGGCCATGCTGTGTGTTACAGGCCCCCTGCACCCTGCCCTGCCAGCAGGGTGACCTGGGCTCCCTCCAGCAGTGGTGGGACAGGGGCCATGAGCAGTGAGATTTTGTTTTGGCTGGATTTCTCACAAGAGAGTCTTAGCATACACACTCATGCAATTAGTATGGCATTATAATGGGTTTTACCCTCTGGCTGTACACACATTGTCTGAGAGATGCAAAAGCTGATACAATCTCGTTTAAAGGAGATATTCATAGTCATTCCAGCTATAATTTTTAAAGGAAAAGCCACCCACAGGTTCGTTAGGAAACGGAGGAAATATTGCAGCAGAGCAGTGCTCAGTGCTCTTCACTTTACTGACCAGAGCTCTCTGGAAGGCTGCTCTAAACTCACAGCACTGTCCCCAGTGAGGAGCAGCAAGGCTGGAAATCAGGAGCCCTGGCAGGCCCAGGAGGCTGAGGGAGGAGCAGGGCCCAGGGGAGCACACGGAATCCTGGGATGAGTCCCCACGAGTGGGGAAGGCACTGACCAGAGGAGGATGCTGCACCCACCCACCGGCCAGAGACACTGAGATAAATCACATCAGCTCTTGTTAAATACCTGCTCCCCCCGAGGAACTTACCCACGGGACACAAACACTGACACATCAGCTGTTTGGGGACGCAAAAAAAATTCCAAAACCTGCAGTAAATCATTGCCTACAAAAAGTCCCAGTAGCTGCACCACAGAAGAGTCTGAAACACTGAGGCAGAGTTGTTAGAGACAGCAGAATTTTTAGCACACAAGCATGGAAAAATAAGGTTTCATTGTTAAAAGACATTATCAAAAAGAACAGCTGTTATTTTTCGAGCTATTTAAGCACTGGATGTGCTGTTAATGATTTTCAGGTCACTATTGCTCTGTAGCAGCCTCCAGCTGGCAATACTTCAAAGATCCTAAAATGAAATATTTACTGTGGGTTAAAAAAAAAAAATCTTTGAGAGATATGATATGAAAGCAAACTGAAAAAAAAGATAGCTAAGGAGATACTACTGAGCAAAAAACTTTGATTTCCCTTGGATTTAACTTTGAGGCAGAGAAGCCAAGTCAGACAGTTCCCTGTTTCACCCATCCTTGGGGTCACTGCAGGAGTTTCAGTGCTCATTCACACAACTGACTGCCTGACAGGAAGCCATGGGCAGGCTGATATGGACTGACAGAAGTTGGGTGAAGGTGTTCACAGACAAAAGTAAAAACTTCTCACACTATTAGACATCTGGGACCTATAAAAATACACTCCACCTGCTAAATATTTTCTTAGTATTTTGGCAAGTAAAGTAGGTTTTGCATGCAGGAATCTGCATGTGAACCACAATTTTGTTTTTGTTGGAAAGGCACTGAACAGAAAATAAGTTACTTAAGGAGATGACGCAAAAAGACAATTTAATTACCTGACTACCAACGTGCATTCTCAGCATTTCATTACGTTTTCTCACCACTCTCCATGGAATACTGTAAAGTAATCAAAAAATACCCAGAGGCACCTCAGGAAACCTGGAAGTTCCTCCAAACAGCCAAGTCTTTCTAACACATATCCTCGGGAGCTGGGCTTTGAGAGCTGTGGGATGTGTTCAGGGAAAGAGCTCACTGAATGCATGCGACCACATTCCATGCAGAGCTCTCATGTGAGCCTGAAGAAAACACCCAGGTTCCATTTCCACCAACAGGAATTTCCTGGGAAAGGGTTAAGTGACTGCAAAGGTGTGCTTCAGTCCCTCCTGCTCAGTGCAGACCTCTCCAGAGCTCCTTTTCCAGCCATGGATGTCCCAAAAAAGCCTTTTAACGTTGGTTCTAATCACACCCTCCAGCATGTGTGCCATTATCACTTATTCTTTACAAATCAGAGCTAAAAGCAAAACTGATTACTGCAAGAAATGTCTCCTTGAACAAAAAGTGATTCAGAGTATCTTACTTAAAAGAAAGGAGTGAAAATTAAAGGGATACTGTTATGGTTAATATCTTTAAAAATGTTTAATTTGTCTTCCTTCATGGAAGCTTAAAATTGAAACTGCTTTCCAAATCAAATTTATTTCCCCATTTACACAAAATTTTCTGACTATGCTTCAGACCTTTGTATTCACTTCTCAACTGCCTGTATGAACCACAGCTCCAATAAATTACTACACTACACATGACATTTATTCAGGTACATTTTTAATTCCTTTTTTAATTCTTTTTTTTCAGCCAGTGGCATAGCCCTGTAAGGTCTGCGATGTTCACAAATAAATAACACGCCCAATAAACACATAAAGCTCCACGTATTTTTACAGTCCTTTCTTCCTGATTTTTAAAATGATACCACTATTACATGCACATTCCTGCCCCAATTCACTGACCTCTATTCCCATTCCCATTCCCACCAGCCAACCAAGAAAAACCCAGATGAGAAACCTTCTTCTCCACGTCCAACGAGCCTCCAGGCCTTGGCACAGTTCCTGGAGTATTTCTGCACCTCCAGAGCAAAGTAGGTTAATCAGGTCTCTGGTCACATCCTCGACTGACACCTCACTTCGTGCAGGGAGCCCCAGCCCCTCTGCCCCCCCCAGCCCCTCTGCC
>VYXF01012177.1:152669-165843 GCA_013397295.1 Polioptila caerulea | reverse complement strand
CCCCTCTGCCCCCCAGCCCGGGCCAGGACAGACCCAAAGGGCAGCACACACAGCTCTGCTCTGCCTCCTCACCTGGGCAAGGCAGGCAGCACCCCTGGGAGCAGCGGGGCACCCCATCCCCACCCACACCCCCAGGGCAAACCCAGCCCACTTCAGCCGCTCCTCTTCCCACCACAGCCGTGTCTGGCTGGTTCCTGACAAAGGAGAAAATCTGAAGAGGATCCAAACCAAAGTGCACAACAAATATCTGAAACTCAGTTCCTCAAAGTAATTACACTGCAGTGTTCCCTGCTTCCACCAAGGGAGACATTTGTATCTGTTGGTTAAGGATTAAGCCTCAGGACTTTGATGTATTTGTATACAAACACATGAATAAATATGTATGTATGCATGAGGCTAAGGGTACCTTTTAATTTTATGAATTACTGCTATTTATTTTCATCTCCCCAAATTCTGCAGTGGTGATAAATCCATGAACACTCATTAAGGTTTTTAGCTGGAAGAGGCAAATCTTATTTACTGACCTTTCAAGTTTCAACTTACTCCACCCATTCCTTATTCAAAGGAATTTTGTATTCTACAATAATACAGAATACAGAACTGAAACCCAGAGTACTTCATAGTTGACACTTTCTCTTCCATTCTCTTTACCAGAAATTATTTTAGACAACTCTATTTTATTTATCTTGCACAGGCGTGGATATTAGAATCACCAAACTTTAAAATATAACTTAAAATACACACTGAGCCTGTAGGATGCTGTAATTCCCAACACTTCACAAGGGCCAAAGCAAACAGGAGGCAGTGATGTCTCAACTGCTCTGCTGCTGGGCAAACCAAAGCCAGAGCTGAGAGGCAAAGGAGCAGCACACCTGCCAGGGGCTGTGGCAGCCCCCTCCCAGCAAACACAGCTTTTCCCAGAACAGCAGCTCCAACATCCCTCAGGTTGTCTGACAACGGAGGTAAAGGGCTCAGCCACATTAACAGCTGTGTCCTTGGAGCTGTACACAAGGCATTTCACATCAGCCTGTCCAAGGCTTCCTCTGCACATTTTACTCATGTAAATTATTGCAAACTGCTGCCATTTTATTTTTTTTTTATGTAAGGATTTCTATGTGCTCAACCTTGCCCAGTCATTCCTTCTCTGAATTACTGTAGGAACAGAAGGGACATGTCAAAACACAAGTGTGGAATAAATAAATTCCTAACCTCTACGGTCCAAAAGTCTAGATGTCTCAGATAGGATATTTTTGGAACATGAGAGAAGTGCTTTACATTTCAGTACATGTTAATGAAGATTTAAGGAAGACCCACAGCCTTGCAAAAAAAGAAGGGAAAAAAAAAAGTAAAAATCAGTCTTCTATTTATTACCAGGGCGTTTAAAGACACATCAGTCTCCCATTACCATGGACCAGTGAAGTGAAAGATCCTCTGTCACATACCATCAAGTCTCCGGTGCTGTAAAAATTCCACCCATCTCCTTGACAGTCTCAATTACACTGGAGCCATACCCACTCCTTTTCCATAGATCCAAGAGGCAATTTCAGAAAGCCAGAGACACTGGAGCGACACACTGAAGTGGAGAGGTGAGCAGCACCTCTGAGTGCACAGCCTGCTGAGAGGGGCACTGCTCAGGATTCCTTCGTGCCCGCAACAGCAGGACGTGCAGCTGATGAAGTTCTGGGAGAGGTCGTTTGGTTACAATCCAAACGTCTGAAATACTGTAAAATCTGCAAAATCTGAATTCTCAGGTAAGCCAGCCAACCCTGCTCATGTCTGGGTGCCTGGGCCAGGTGACCTGTACCAGGTGCTGGAGGCAGCACAGCTCCAGTGACCCTCAGCCCTCTCCCCCTTCCAGAACTCACCCACAAAATGTCATCTCACAGAAATGTTTCAAATATTACAAGATCTTCAAGGAAAGTGTGTCTCTCCCTCTTCCCACCAGAAGGAAACCAGCCTGAATTGTTATAAACCAAATTAACTGAGGTGCTACAGTGCAGCTGGTTTGGTTTCACATCTCCACCCACAGAAACGCCGAGGTCTGACCTGCAGGACCCCCTTCTGACCTCCCCATTTCACAGCTGTATTTAGCTTCAAGTCATCTCCATCAACTGACACAAAAATCCCAATGTATGTTTCTCTATTCTGAGTCTGTCAAAAACCTTGTGATAACAGATGGAATCACTACCATGGGTGCAATTCCAGGGAAATGAAATTAATGACTCTAAAATACTTCAAACCCAAAGTTTAAACAATAGTACAGGATGAAATAAAATTATTACAGAAGAATTCCCTTTACTGGGTCATATGGTAAGTGACAAAATCTCCTTGGGAACAACTGTGGGAGTGATGATATATACATTTAATATTCAAATTACCAAACACCTGTCAGTTCTCAATGTTTTAGATGAGGTTTCACATGAGTAAACAGTAGCTTAAAAATGATAAGGTGACATGCCCAAGACAGAGATCAGAAAAAAAGCCACAAGTAGGTCAAAGCTGGTCCTGATTCTGTCAACATTCACCTACTTTTCCTCAACTGCTTCAGAAAACAATAAGCAATCGAAACCTAAAGAACATAAATGCTTTGTTTCTTCAGCAGGGGCAGAAGGGAAGCTGCAGCTCAGCTTGCAGGCTTGGGTGAGGATGTGAATGCCCTGCCAGCAAAAGCATGGTGGAAGTCCTCAATCCTGACTTTTCAAGTGCAATCAATGAGCAAATATGCTCAGAAAAGCACTTTGATACCTTGAGGTATCTACAATAATTGAAAAAACAAATCAAATGTACTTTCCACTTCATAATTAAAATTTGCTTTTAGTTAAGCTCTTAGGTAGAACTCTTACTGTCTTCAATTAAACCAAGTGATCCATGGTAAAACAGATTTTTTAAAATACATTTTTGCCTCTCAGTGCAGCTGTAGGACATTCTCTTTTAGAACAGTGGTGCACAAAGACTGGCAGAACACAGGATCTGGGCTGGTCTCGCTTTAGTCACTGACACAGAAGGATTCCCCAGCACACACAGACACTCCCCTCTCCACAAACAGTCCTGATCCACAAGGGGAACACAGAATTCTTTCTCTTCCAAATCATAAATGGGAACTTTCAACAGATTTAGATTTAAACCTGAAGAGGATTCTAGCAGGTCCTAATTTCACATCCTTTTGTTCCAGTTCATGATGTGATTATTCCCTGGTGAAGCAGCACTGGACAGAGCAGTAACAATGCAGGCCACTGTCCCTTTAAATTAACAGCAATTATTATGTGGGAGCTTCTGCCCCCAACGATTTGAATTTAGACACAAGAATAAAGTAGATGCTAGTCATTACTCACTGCCATTTCACTTTAAAAGCTGGGTATTATTTTTATACAAGCCTTGGTTGGTTCTGTGTTTGGTAGTTGGGGTTTTTTTTCATTTCCATATGCTGAACTACAGGAAAACAAAAAGCACTGAACCCCACCTGTACCTCACGTTAACAACAGCCACTCTGAGAACAAGGATTTAGAAGACAGGTGCCCTGGGCAGAACCACTGGCAGATCCTCATTTTCGGTCCATTCCTCTCTGCTCTGATAGGTCCCTGTGAGTGAGATGGGAGTCACGACCTGAGGAATGCAAATTCACGGGCAGACTCCCCACCTCTGTTCCCAAACAGCAGCAGTATCCCAGCTGCTCTCCTTGTCTGGGCTGCCTTCACTCTGTGTTTGGGGAGGGCAGGTGTGAGCTGCTGTCGGTGCCCTGGCGCGGGGGCTCCCTGCACACAGCCCACCAGTGACCTTGGGCAGCCCTGTGCACGTCCCTGAGAGGGCCAGCACGGCTCCCCGGGAGCTGTGTGACCCACAGCCCTTCTGCCAGCCCCAACAACAACAGAAACAGGGATTGTGCCTCAGCACCTACCCACGAGCTGCAAAGCAACATCACGGAGGGCCGGCCTCGAGCACTTCGAAAGCACCAGGGAGAGCACAGGGGAGCCAGAAAGCACTGAGAGGCTCAGGGAATTCTTTTCTTCATTTTACCAAAAATGCTAGCCTAGGAATTGATAAAATTAAGAAAGATGGATGGCAAGCAGCCCAGAAATAATAACGCCTTCTCTTCCTTGTCCCAAAAAGAAATCCCCCTTCCAAAGATGTGTTCTGTCCGAGCCAAGCAGGACTCACAGAAACACCCAAAGAGAAGTTACACCTCAAGATGAGAACAGCCTTTAAACAATGCTTTTGTCCAGTCAAAATGCAATCTCTGGGGGTAAAAAGCTCTAATTGAGGGCTTTCAAATAGTCTCACATGGGCTGCCAAGGGCCTTTAAAAACGAAGGCAGGAGGAAGCCAAACAGGTCCCCAGTTAAAAGGCAGAGACACACTTGTGCTCAGAAGCCAGTGACCTGCAGCTCTGCTCCAGACAGGGGTGCCCTGCATCAGTCAGGGGCTTCAAAATGGACTGGGAGAGAACTTCTCCCCTCTTTCCTGCAGTATACCTTAACCCACTAGGAACCAAACCAGCTCAGGCTGAACAGAATGGTTTTCAGAGACACCCAGTCCCCTCCCTCGCCCACACCAGTGCCAGCAGCTCACACTCAGCAGCTGTGCACAGGAAGAACACTGCTCCTGGCTGGAAGCTGCTGCTGCTGCCTTTATGGAGAAAGTTCTGCTATTCACAGACAAATAACCCTCAATAGTTACAGGAATTTATATGAGATAAAACAATAAAGTGCATTACCTGCAATAGCCAACTCCACTCACACTGCCAAGGGAGAAGGCACAGTCAGCCACTCTTCAGAATAAACACAATAAACTAGCTGAAACCCTGAACAACCAGCTCAATACCATCCCCAGCTTCACTGGTGCCATTAAGCAAAGGCCCTACCCTGGCACCACTTGGGTTGCAAAACCAAGAAAACCCTGAGCACTGCCTGGTGGTACCCAGATAATGGAGACAAACTGCTGCGAACCAGGAACAGACTGAGGATCAGCACCACTCCAAAAGGAGGAGCAGACTGAAACCCCAGCTCCTCTGGTGAGCAGTTTGGGGGTTTTTGCAACTATTAAAATGTATTTTCATATAAGAGAATGGGGGAAAGAAAATCCTCCTTCAAAGTCCAAGGATTACTACAGTTCCCAGTATATTTCACTTTTCCACAAAATTTCCTGTAAGAGTTCTTGCTCTGAAAATCCTTTTCTTTTTTCGAATTACACCTAAGTACCATCATATCACGTTCTAAGAAAATTAAAGAAATAAGAGAATATGTGTTTTGCAAAATGACTCTGCTATAAACATTCTGGTGTCATATCCAACAGCATAAAGAGCATAAAAATTCCACTTACACGCAAATACTTCCAAGCCTGTATAGAAAAACATCACATCAGGAAATTAAAGAATGATACTACCAGGACACACTGATTCTGCCACAGTCCCCAAGATTAAAGCTCAAATTCTTACTAAGCACTTTTAAAGGCTGTACATGGCCATGTTCCAGAGCTGTAGCCATGGAAGTTGTTTCACATCAAGGCTGGTGTAAGTCTGCCTTCATTTATCCATCAGGATTGCATAAGAAAAGATGATGCAGCTTTAAATACTGAAATGAAGTTCAGATTTTTCTGGTAGGTTTGGTGTATTGCTCTGGAGGGTCTGAAGCAGCATTTTGGTGCCTGGCTGTCCTCCCCCCCTGCAGCTTTCTGCCCTCCTGTGCCCTCTCAGGGCTGTCCCCACTGGCACACACCACGTGCACCCAGCTCACACACCTGAGCTCACCTGAACACCACTGCCATTTTCACACCATTACTGAACCCCCCCAGGCAATTTGCAGCAAAATTAGGGAACTGTGAGCACAGAAAACTGAGCTGACAATTTCACTGATCGAGGCTCTCAGCAGACTTACAACACAAAACTGAACCTCCCCAGTACCAACACCTCAGTGATTTTAAGGCATTTGTGACCATGGGCAGGTTGGGGATTTCCCCCAGTGAGGCTCAGGTCTGTGACCCACATGCTGGAATCACAAGAATTCCCAGAGCTTGCACCCACTGCAGCCCACCCATGTGCCCACAGGGCACACTAAGGAAGGCCACGTGTTTCTGTAGAGATTGCTCTGGTCCAGGTTCCTCCTACGATGCACTATGGATGGAGCTCCAGTGATTCCACTAAGAAATGTTCTTTATTTTCTACAATTTGCCCCTCATCTCCAAACACCCCTGTTTTCATTTAAGTGTGCTGTTGGTGAGCTGTGCTTCATACCAAGTACCACAGACAATGGCAGAAAATAAGAAAAACGGGCAGAAGTGATGAAAAAGACAGTCAGGACACAGTGGGGGAAATAAAAATTAAAGAAAATGTATGATCTCTGTTATTTAAAAAAAATTACTGCTACAGCAACATTAGCTTTTATAGCCCCTCTTGGACAGGTAATGGGTATGGTTTGTACCACCTGTAGCTACCACCCATTCAGTGCCCATCCCACTCACTTTTTCCCTGTTACTGCTGAATATGAACAAATACTATCATCAATAAATAAATGCATTAACCCCAGAAGTCTCTATCCTTTTCATACAGGTTTGTACTGCCTGCCACCTGCCACTTTGATTTAAGCATCCCCCACCTTACTCAGGGGTCTACTTTCACAAAACAGGTGCAGCAGTTACTCTGACTGCCAATAAACCAGAACTTACAGCATCTACTGCGAGATTTTCTAGTGCTTAAAGCTCTTTGTGGATTTTTAACAAGCCTTTTAAAAAACATCACCAATTATATTAATGAACACCAATTCCTTTTAAGCAAACTCGACACACCTCTGAGCCAGCTTTTCTCACAAGAACAGCTGCACGTTACCTACCCCAGACCAGAAGGCAGAACTTTCCAGAGGATTAAAGATACATGAGACCCAGATACAACCATTACAAGTCATCAAAAAACACTTCAAACACATCCCAAAGGCTTCCTCCACTTTCCCTGCCCAAAGCTATTCTTTCTATCCCGTTGTTCCCTGAGAAATGAAGCAGCCCAGGCACATCCAGCAGCCTCCCCCCAGACCCTTTTATGGCCTTCATCTCCTGCTCTGGGGGATCCCACACTTTGGGCTGCACCCTCACACCTTCACCCCCCCAAAACAGCAATAGCTCTGTTCTGGATTAGGGACTTCAACAACTTAAATATCCTCTTAAAAGGAGATGAAAGAGGCAGGGGGAGAGGGGAAAAGAACATCTGAAATATGTCTTCTGGAAAATCAATATTAGACTGCAGATCCAGTCACAAGCTGTAACATTTGCAGAATTCAGAGGAAAAAAGAAAAAACACTGAATGCTACCAGGATCTAACTGGATTATCAGCATCCAGTCTTGTGTGGATACAAACAACATCAAGGTCTGCAGGTGCTGCAGAGCAACTTGCATTTCAAGTGACCTGTGAAACACTGACCTTGGCATAATTTACAGTGAACTAATTTATCCCAAATGGTCTTCGCCCAACTTTGAGGGAAAAAAAATGTTATTGACGTTCCTTCTTTCCTGCATCATGTTACAGGACAATAATGAACAATCTCATATATTACTTGGATAGAATTTCACCTAATCCCAACATCTAATTTGAATGCAAGGAGTTATTATATCCATTTCATTTAATTCACTCCATTTGGGAAACAGTCATTTAAATGTTAACAGAATTTTTCTTTTCAGGAAATCTGAAAAAAAATCCCCAACCACTCAAACATATAAAGCTTTGTAAAATCTCCCATATAGAAAAACCTGAATGAAGTCATTGTTCTACTACATTTCTTCACAAATAGGGTCAGAATCCAATTTAGATAAAGCAACTCTATGAAAAATACTGACACGGGGATCCAAGACCATCACCTGCAGCTCCTTCCATTGTGATGGTGAATGTGAAACCCCATCCCCACTCCACCAGTGCTGCCTCCATTGCCTTAGGCATCCTCCTGGTTCCCTCCAACCCCTGGATAAAAATGACTCGGCCTGTTTCTTATGAAACCATTGTCTATGTGCATCAGGCACCCCAGACAACAGCAGGACTCACTGAAGGAGAACACAAAGAGTGCAAAACTGCCGTGGTTTAAGCCTGGCCCCACAGAGCCTCCCCCACCAAAAATCCTAATGAATTTCATAAAAGAAATGTCTATAGTTCAGCTTTTGCTAAACTCTTCCTGCTTACCAGCCTAGGCATCATTAATACTATGAACTATGTGAAACATCATTGTGGCTTTCAGCAGTACCAGACAGCAGGAGGGGAACTTCTCCGACCACGTTTCAGACTTCTCTGAACACATAACACCTTTCTTCCTCAATACACATTCTAGCACTTTTGCCCCAAATACATTATCCCCACTGCATCCTTGCTCAGCAGGACACATTCCTTTAAAGGAACAGGAGATTATCAGTTTATCCTGGAAACGTCTTTCCTGCTGCTGTGCTTAGTATCAGTGCTGGGATAAAACCCTCTTAAAATACTTCCAGGGTCCAGGCAACAATCCATTGTATGCAATATTCTTTTGGGTTTTATGGAGCAATGACTTTGGTGTTTGCAGGCCAGGAATGAACAGTAGATTAAGCCCAAATTATTTCTGCCCTGAAGTTATGGCAGCCTGAACACAATGTCCTATCTCAACACCAACAGCCAAACTGTTTGGAACACTCTACTGTCATGTGAGCTCCTGAGTAAAAAGGATTAGAAGCAAGTACGTTAACCCCCACACACAATTTCAAACGGGGTAAATCAGGAATTTAAAAAAATATTAATTCAAATAGTTTCTTCTATTGTCACTTGTAACAGCTTTCCCACAGACATGCATTTTAACGTGCATTTGACATTATTAAGAGAGATTGCTTGGTTCCATAGGCTTTGATCAACGACAGTAACTTCTCAAAACTGGGAGACACAAGTAAGATAAGCAGAATACCCCCACACCTTGCATTCCTGTCCCACTGGAGTGGGTATATCCCAGCCAACAGGACATTTCCACATTTCAGCAGCAGTGTTACCACCTTCAACCAGCACCCAGAGTCATTATCCCCTATCTCCCTCCTGCAGCTGCAGAGCCTCCTCACTGGGGCAGGAATCCTGTGTGGAAACAGCACCAGCACCTCCTGCACAGGGACAGAGGTTTCACCCCTCATTTCAAACCTGCCAGCCTTGGCAAGTTCAATCAATACATTTTTTTAATTGTGGTTATTATTATTTTTTTAGGAATCCCACCAGATGGCAGCAGCATGTCTCCCCAGCAAAACTGGGAGCACTCCTCCAAAGGACAGCTCCTTATTCTTGGAACAGACACAAGACTTCCAAAACTCAGCCCTACTCAGGCTGAACCACAGGGCACAGACAGAGCTTGCTGCTGACATTAAAATCTGGATTTTTTCAGCACTTTAGGAACATGAGAGCAGGGAACACTCCAAGAGCAAATCGCTGTGGTTTTGCCAAATGAGGAACATGACTGGCAAACCAGAGCGTGGGGAAACAAACCTGCAGGACCTGGGGAAAGGCCCTGCACACCAGCCCCTGCTTCAGCACCAGGCTCCCCATGCCAGGTGAGCAGGCAGAGCAGGTGCTGTGCCAGGGACAGCTGGTTTCCACAGAAGGGGTGCCCAGCTGAGCGTGCACACACACCCACAGCAGCGCCCGCACGGCTCCATAACCAAAGTGCTGAAGCACGAGGCTCTGGCCCTTCACGAGGGAAAAACCCCAGCAGCAAATCAGCTACCCCAAAACATCATCGAGTACCAGACAAATGAACTAATGACAAATGCTAATTCAACTGCCAAGAGAAAATCTCTCCGTGTGAGGTGACGGAAGTGCAGCAGCACAGGCCGATTGCTCATCTGATCCACTGAGCTGAGCTGCAGGCCAGTCCTACCTCCCAAACAAAGCAGGGACACGGCACAGCAGAAGATGAAAGACTTCTGCAAATACTCCAGCTGTCTATGGAAAAAAGTCCATTTCCCTCAGAAGCACTGATAGAAACTTTTCAGTTACCCATCAGCACGAATCATGCGCAGACAAGACACTGAGAAACAACAGAATCCTCCTTCCAAAGTCACTCAGGCTTTGTGAATCCCTTGGCACGTCTGAACCCAAGTGCACATTGTTCATGTCCAAGTCACCTCAAACTATAAATACTCAAGCCAGTGTTTACTTATCTCACATAGCTAAAATTCAATTACATGGGCATTCTTCCACATTTTGAATGAAACTAAAATTCAGTTTAATTATTGCTTACAGACTCCTAAATCGAGCCTGCACTCACCGGCAGAAGTTAATATGAAGTGCCAAAAGCCGAGCAGTGACCACTGAATTCAAGCACACGTGAGCAAAGAGGAACTCTCTCCCACCAATGACATCCTCAGCCAGTGCAGCCCCAGCTCTGCCAGAGGGATCCCAGCTCCCAGCTTCTGCTTTTAGCTACCAGCCTCCCCCTTTGCTGTTTTCTCCTCCCCAGGCTGTTGTTACCTCAAAGCAAAGCTGTGGCTGCAGCTCTGCAGGCACTGTCCCCCAGGGGCAGGTCCTGCCGGAGGGCCCGGGAGGGGAGGATGCTTTTGGCACGGTCTGTCCTACCTGATGTCAGTCAGACCCTTCCCTCTACACTTCCTTCTTCCCCTCAGCACTCTTAATGATATTATATTTAAATATGCAAGCGTGACCTTTCATTCTACTGAATACTGTGGAAGCAGATCTCTCTCTGCACCTTGTTTTTTTGGCGAACAGAGCTGGGAAAATAAAGATCTGGGAAACGCACGGGCAAACAAAACACCAGTAGAAAGGGCTGATCTTACATAACGACATAAATTTAAGCAAAGACCGTAACAAATTAAGTTATAAAAACTCCAAACTTTAAAAAATATACAGATTGATGGAAATATCTTTAAGATAATTTTTTACAGCAGATTCCTTGTCAGTTTTCATTCTTTTACACCCACTTTTTAATGCTGTACCACAGCCAGAGCTCGGCAGTGCTGACTGCACAATAGCTCCCCTCTGACTGGGAGAACTCAGCGTTTAAATCAACTCCCCAGCTCCGAGGGAAGGCACAGGAGAGCAGCCCCAACACTGACCTGCACCTCGCTGCTGCAGCTCCCTCGGCCCTCTCAGGAAGCACCAACACCAGGCTGCCAATATGTGGCCAACTCGAAGGGCTGGGCTGCAGGCAGACGGGGTTTGCTCTCCTGAGGCCTGCCCTGCTGAGCCCTCTGCCCCTGAGCACTGGCCACCCCTCTCAGGGAAGCTGCAGCTCGGCCAGTGCCTGAAGCAAAACTCCTGGGGCCCCCCGAGGCTCGGCTGGGACACCGCGCACAGCTGCACGCTGCAAACTTTGCATTTGTGCTGCAGGAAGTGCACTGCAACACGCCCGCTCTCCACAACACCCCCTGCCAGCCCTCACGCTTCCCAGGCGCAGCTCAGAATAGGGCACGCTGACAAACATTCATACACAAATATATATATATATATGTACTGCTGCCAGTTTTGTGTCAGTGCCCCTGAAGGGCACTAATTACACACATGGCTCTAAGGTAGTCACAAAATGCATTAGAAGAGATTCCACTCTGCTGACAGACTCCTCTGAAACGCGGCTGGGGGATAAAAGGGCCGGAGGCAGAGCTACAGCGAGGCAGGAAATCCCATTTCCATTTTTGAGAGGGGAGCAAAGTTCAGCTGTGCTGTTTTAGGCAGCACACAGCACTACCGCGGGTCAAACCGCCGTGAGACAAAGATCTTGACAGGTGACTGCACAAGGAAGACATTTTCATACGCTTTTCATTTCTGACTCTTAAGCCAGGTCAAAATGAATATTCTAATGCTCATTTGTTAACCTGAAATTTTAGGAAGCACGGCTTAGCTGCACGGATGCACACTCTAATTAAAGGTACAGAAAGGGCATAAACAAGCTGCATTGTCTCAGAAGAGAACAGCAGGGTGGGCTCTTAGTCAGAGGTGGCTCCTCACCACTGGGAACCTCGTTCTGCCAACGCAAACAAGCGAAGCAACTTTCTAAGAACGGAGAAGAACCAGCAAAAGAACTCGTAGTGAGCAGCTCTCTTGTATTCTGATTCAAATGACAAAAACAAGGATGAGTTATGATCAGGTAAAGAATGACAAGGAGGTATCGGTTCACTTTTGTCTCTACTCACCAGACAACACCAAAGGCTCCATATCCGATGGGTCTGTCCGGCTCAATGTCCAGTTGCTGCTGTGGATGTTGTGAGTGCTGATGATGGTGCGCTTTGACTGCAGCAGCTGCTGCAGCCTGTACCTGAGCTGGGGCTGCTGCAGCCGGTCCGGGGGCCTGGCCCGGGGCCGGGGATGGGAAGTACGGCTGCTGCTGCCCTGGGTTCAACATCGCGGCGGCGGCGGCCGCGGCTGCGGCGGCTGCGGCGGCCGAGGAGGCATGCTGCTGCACAGGGTGCACCGCGGCCGCCGAGCCGGCGTGCAGGTGGTGCTGAGCATGGTGGTGGTGATGGAGGTGAGGAGGAGGGAGGTGAGGAAGGTGGTGGTGATGGTGGTGGTGGTGACCTGCTGCTGCCGCAGACGTACCGCCATTGTAAGCCGCCATCATTTTTGCGTTGGCTGTTGTGCCACAAAGAGACATTCAAAAAAATGCCCTTTGATTGGATAACAACTGGGTCAAGCTGTCATTTGGCCATAAAAATTAAATCTGCTACACTTTAAAAGAAGTTGGGTTTCATCATACACGGCCCACCTTTAAAAACATGGAGCTCCACTGGCCTTATCTCCTCGCGAAGCCAAACAACTCGGGGAGTCTCTTCATGTGTGCGGGCGCCAACCCCTTCCCCAGCATCCAGCCGGGCTTGGCTACTCCAACTCCATCCTTGGGCAGCTGGGGTGGGGCTGGGGTGGGTTTTTTCCTTCACTTTTGGTTATTTTTGTTGTTTTTCTTGTTATAAAAATTAAACACCGTGATCAATCCCCCTTCCCTCCGGAGGGAGGGCTCGGAGCCTCTGCCCTGAACCCCCCGCGAGGGCTGGCCGGCCTAGCCCTGCCATTCCCACACCCTCTCCATGTGTCCCCCGAACCTCCCTGAGCCCGGGCACCTCCTACATCGCTCCCTCCTTCCAGACACCTGCTCCCTCCTTCCAGGCACCTGCTCCCTCACAGCAGCAACAACTTGGGAGTTTGCAACTTTTCCTTGAAGGCCTGAAACACACACAAGGACCCAGAGAAAGTG
>VYXF01012177.1:136212-151609 GCA_013397295.1 Polioptila caerulea | reverse complement strand
CCTTCCCGCCAGGGCCGGTCCCGCAGTACCGGGGCCCGACGGGGCCTGCCCGCGGAGGGCTGTGGGGTTTTGGGGCCTGTTTTTCGGGTCTCTAAGAACCGGAGAGCGGCGAAGTGCGGGGCTGGCGGCGGGGCCCGTGGGCTGTGGCAGCAGGTGGTGGCACCATGTCACACCGCGCGTGAGCTCCCCTTGGCAGGAAAGAGAATAAAGCGCTAATGAGAGGGTGTAGGTGCTCCCAGCAGCGCGGCCGTGGCCCATTGCCCGAGGCAGTCTCTGCGAGGCTCCCTTCAGCGTGCTCAGAACACGCTCAGGGGGCTCAGTGCGAGGTACGTGTTAACCAGGACGGAAACATTCTCTGGTTGGTGTTATAGTTCCCTCACGTTATGAATCTGCATGCTCGGGGACTGCAGTGTCTTTGGGTAAGGCACCAGTGTTCCCTGAAACACGGGGATGGGTAAAAACTTGACAGTTTTAACACTTTACATTTTCTCATGTGAATATTAATTATATCTGATTAATAGTTTTAGCTCAGAAAAACTCTCCCAGGTTACTGGAGCCTTTCCCATGGTGGTAGAATTAAATTACCGTGAGGGTGATAAAGAGGTTCCTTCAGGTAACTGAACTGAGCAGTTCCAGAGGCAGTCGGTGGCTGATGGCATCTGCTCCTGCTGTGCTGGGAGGGGGCTGTCAGCCTCTCCTTGGCTGCCCCTGGCTCCTGTCCGGGCAGGAAGAGAGCCCTGCAGAGCTGTGACAGGACAGCTGCAGGGCTGAGGTGTTACCAGCAGATCCCTGAGGGTGCAGTCCTGTCATCTGTCCTTTCTGTTTGTCTCTGAAAACTGGACAGCATCGGGCTCCTCTGCAGGGGGAGGAAGAGAGAGTATAAATGTGACAGCCTGTTTCGATTCCTGAAACCTCAGTGCAAAATCTTTGCAAGAATGGGTTTGATACTTTGGGGGTACTTTATAACAGTGGGGTTTGGGTAATTTTTGCTTGCTCTTTGAGAATGTAATCAAGAAAATCTTGCAGGACTGAAAGTGGATTCCTTTGTTAAAGCTATCCCTGTTGCATTTGGAAATACAGTTACTAATAGTCCAGTCTGGAATTAATATCAGAGTTTTGCTGTCATGTCACCATTTTAAAAACAGAGACTGCACTTAAGAAAAAAAAAGAAAAAAAACCAAGCAAATTTTGGTTTACAGCCATTTTATATTACCTATTGGAAGAAGAGACAGAATACTTACTTAGAACTCATAGTTGTAGCTGTCTGGTTGAGGTTTCTGTTGGAGCTGATAACAAGCTGGGTCTGAATATGGCACACCCCAGGGTTCTGGTTTCTGCTTCCCCTCCAGCTCTGGGGAGGAAGCGGGTACAAAAGGTCATAGGGCTGTGTTGGCAGGACTGGAAGGCTTTTAAAACTCTCCCACACATTTTCATTATGGACTTTTCTTTTTCTCTCTTACTGCAAAACCTTTTCAAGTAGTGAAATGGAGCAGTGGCCTGTTAATCCTTGTATGGGAAGTTGGGTTCTTGGCGTATTTGCAGGTCAGTGTCTCAGTGCCATTATTCAAGTCAGAGCACACAGTGTCACCTTAAATATTTGTTCAGTTAGGTACTTCACTGTGTAAATAAGTGTCTGCCTTGGAAGTACCCTGGAAGTGTTGTTGGATGCTGTCATGTCGGTGGATTCTCAGCAGCAGGAGCAGGAGAACTGCAGAGTTTGCAGTCCTGGCACTGGCACCTGTTTTCCTGACAGCTCTTGACCAGGCACTCCAAATGGCTCTCTCCAGCTTCCATCTGGGAAGTGTTCACAAAATCTGGGACCCACTTTATTGATTCTAGATGCACTAAATGCTACAGCCATACTATTTTATTTGCCCTTTGAAGCTGCAGCAGCCCCGCTCAGTGAGGTGAAGCCTGGTGAGGGATGTGCTTATCTTGGTGCCCATATGGAGTTGTCAGGTGCCAGTGTTGGGTGGCCCACCCTAACGAGTGTATCTTCCTTACACTGGGTTCATAGACACTTTCAACAGGTGTCCCTGGCCTCTGTCACTCTGGGAAACTTAAGAGCTCTCAGTTCAACTGCTTTTTAGGCTGTTCATGCTGTGAGAGGTAAGGAGGACAAGATCCTGTTGATTCCTACGGATGGGTGAGGAAAAAACAGGATGGTGGTAAGGAGAACATGAAACTTGCAAAGCACTCACCTAATGGACCCTTTGTTTCCTCGGCAGAGGTCTGTTACTGCATAGAGAGGTCAATACTGTGCATCAGAAACACAGGGCTCACACTTGTTCATTTCTGAAATCCACAGCTTCAAGTTTAGTCTTTTCTGACTCTTGAGAGATTTATTTTCCCCTTGGATCTGACACTTGCTTTGCAGGGGTATAATCTCTTTGACAGTGCTCTGCATACGGGCAAGGCATGGTAGACAATTTGTAATCAGCCAGTCCTGTTTCTTTGATGCTCCTCAGCAATGTTTTAACCTTAAAATTCTCCACAAAAGATTGTATCATCTTGAACGATGTAAAATGTAATGGTCCAGTTCCAGATATAATATGTCAGCGTTTTTTTCTTGTCCCACGTGAACTTGCTGTGAAGACAGGACTCGAAATATTAGAATAAGTCTTTTGATTGTGTGTTGTGTATGAATGTCCTTCAGCATTGAGGCATGTAGGGGTTTTGTGAACCTTTAATGCAGGAAAAAAATACATTAAGTGGAACAACACATAATAAAATACACGGATTTGTCTCTGATCCACAAAAGGGGTGCTCTGAGCTGCACTATTGATAATTTATCATGTGGGTGTTTGACAAGCCCACACATTCCCTGATATAACACTCTGCAGATACAGTCCTCAGTGTTCTGTAACACGCTGGGAATATTTAATTCATAAATCCTGATGCTTAAGGTGTCAGAAGCATGGTGCTCATGCCTGTGAATCTGAGCAGGTTTGGTTAGTCAGATAAATACCACGCTCCAAATAAACTGTGATCCTAATGTGCAGAATAAACATGTACACAAAATAAGATGGGATTTAAATTGCTGTTCGAGAATGTCAGCCCTTTTCTTTGCAAGGAATAATTTTCCAGAGTTTTTGTCTTTAAAACCTTTTCTCCATGAGACTGGAAAAGAATAAATTCCTCCATTAATAAAATGGAGCAGGGGAAGAAATAATTTAGTTAACTTTGGTTGTGTATAAAGGTTTCTATCTTAACTTTTGAAAGGATGGCAATATTCCTTCATCTATGAGGAGGGCAGGATCTGCTTGTCTTGTAGAATGAGGGACAAATCCCTGCCCTGCTCAGGGCAATGTTTTAATAAGATGGAGAGAAAACAATCGAGCAGTCCAGCCAAGCAGGTGACCTGTGGTGAAGTTGTGAGTCAGGCCAACAGGCAGGGTGGGAATGTGGCACTGCCTTGGACAGCAACTAAAGGATGGAATGGTGCTTCCTGCAGCAGGGCAGCAAGATGTGCCTGGGATGGGGTAGGGGGCAACTGGTGTGAGTGACAGATGGTGTCATCCAAGGTTGTGCTTCTCCCTGATGGAGAACATCAGACTGTACAGTCTGTGGTGCTCCCCTGGCCCGTCAGCCCCCTCTGGCTCTTGCAGAGCAGTTTTTTGTGGGGGGATCACAGCCCTGCCCCAAGTCTGTCGTTTGCTGCATATACAGATACAATGGTCAGGGTTAGCACTGCAGCTTGCAATCATCCCAGAAATGCCACCTCCTAATCACTGAGCTTCCATTAATAAAATAGAAGTGTTTCTAGACAGAAGTGTTTTCTTTTGAGGGTTCTGAAGGACTTACTGAATTCTTTGCTGACTGCAGCACTTCAGCATGAGCTTGGCTTTCAGTGGGAATGCTCAGGTGCTTACAGTTGGTTTGTAATAATTAGTCACTTACAAATTTAAGTCTGGTTATTTAGTCCTTTCCTAAACACCAGTTGCAGGAGGCAGAGGGGACATCTTTATCCCCTGCTGCTTTCTGGAGAAAGTGTCAGTTCTGCGGTTCTCTCTGTTCTATATTTCTTTGCACCAGAAATGACCCTGCTGCTCTTTGTCGACAGTGTTCCCTTTTATCCCTCTCCTGGCAGCTGCTCTTGCTCCATTCTGATGTTGGAACAGCAAATGAATTCCCTCTGAAGCAAATGTCAAGCCAGTAAAGATGTTGAAGCAGCAAGAAAATCATCTCTGTCTCTGAAGACGGAATTGGAGACCTTTGTGAATGAGATGTTCTTAAAATAGCTCCACAGTGTGTTATCTTCCCTAGAAGGTG
Organism: Polioptila caerulea; assembly: GCA_013397295.1. Lineage (NCBI taxonomy): Eukaryota > Metazoa > Chordata > Aves > Passeriformes > Certhiidae > Polioptila > Polioptila caerulea. The sequence continues at coordinate 147,337 of VYXF01012177.1, read as the reverse complement.
CAGAATTGAAAGCATCACCACAAGGCACTTGTCCTTGTGCGAGCAGCATCCCTAAATGATGGGTTTTGGAGAGGGGAGACAAGCAGACTACTTCCTTTTCCCTCTCTCCAGGCAAAAAGCACTGCCTGATTTTAATCTGTGTGATGGTCCATTTATGTTTTTTCCAAGAGTTGCATCGCTGTTTGCTGCTTGTTTAAATATATCACGTGTTGAGTGACCTTGTTCTCCAGGATCCACTGTTTCTGGAGTAAACTGGTGGCTAAAAGTAATGCCAAGCCACAAGTTGAGTATGGGTGCTCTGAATGACCCTGTCTGAGGGTCAGGGTGGCCGTGGCCTCCGTGGAGAGCAGAGATTCTCAGCTGGTGGAGTGTGCCACAGCCTGGCTAGGCTGAACTCAGCACTGAGTCACATCATGCAGTTCAGTTCCTGTCTTGATTCAAAGCTGTTGTCCAAGGAAAATAGCAGCTTTGGAAATCTTCCCTTCCATGGATTTTTGAACATGGTAAATCCTGCATACATGCACTTTGGAGCAAAAAATGCAGGCTGCACATGTGACATGCTCATGAACTGTTGTTCTTAGGCTTATCGAAAAAAATTATTGTAATGAAGGGAATTGAGGGTTTGGACAGTAAAACTAATCCAGAAAAATCTGATACAGCCTTTTTCCAGAATCATGAATAGAATCTTTTACATGCCTATCAATACTTCTATTTTTCTTCAGTTTGGTGGAAGGGGAATTGATAAGTAAAACTACTAGCTGCAAAAATGAAATCACTAATTGAAGAAGAGGGATTTTTATAGCAGCTTCATAATTATATCCATAACATAAGTTTAACTAGGAGAAATTATAAAATTTTGACATCTTCAGTGTTTCATCTTTTGTGTGAAGGTGGAAATAATTAGCTGTACTGATATAAACATAGTGTTTTCTGAGGTTTCTCAGTTGTTTTAAGACTATTAATGTTTTTCCTAGTCCTGTTTTTTTGACATGATAATATCTCTTTAAGGACTTTCTTTACCAGATCAATTCCTTTCCTACCAGGAGAACTAAAGCTTTTCAGCTGTCTGTCCAATTTATCCTTCTGGACTAAATTTCTCATCTCGAGATAACCAGCAGCAACTCTCCCCTCAGGAGATTTGTATCAATTAGTTCTGCATCACTAATTCCTCTGGTATTGGGGGACCAGTGTGTTGTAAGGAAGCTGCTCTGTAAACAATTATGGCTATTGGGGGGTTGTCTTTACTTTTTTTTTGTTTAGAGGCCATGGATGCCATCCCTGGAGCTCGTGTTTGCCCCGTCCTTGCCTGTGAGGCCAGGCTCTGCTTCACTGTGTGAAGGGTGTGCAGGGCTGTTTTGGGCTGTGCTGCCTGGTGGATTTGGGGAATGTGAGCTCTGTGTGCCCCTTTTGGGGATGTGAGCTCTGTTTGGGGGATGTGAGCTCTGTTTGGGGGATGTGAGCTCTGTGTGCCCCTTTTGGGGGATGTGAGCTCTGTTTGGGGGATGTGAGCTCTGTTTGGGGGATGTGAGCTCTGTGCTCTCTGGCTGCAGCAGAGGCCCCACTGCCACCCCTGGGGTCACCAGCTCCTCACGTGGCTGGCCAGGTGGCAGGTGGGGAGTCACTGCCACTGTTGATACCATGAGTGGCAGATGCAGTCTGGCAGGAAAGCAGGTTAGTCTGCAGCTGGAATGCAGGCCAAGCTTCACCTAATCCCTCCCTTAGCCACAGAAAGGTGGCTTTAATCTATTTATTCTGCATTTGGTTGTTTTTCCAGCACTGATCTATCTGCAAATGCCATTGCACTGTTAGCCTGCTTCCATCCATTTGCCATTAGCAGATGTGTCGGGACATGAGGCTGTTTGCAGTCACTCAGGTCTAATCCCAGCAGTGCTGTAGGATCTTGGGAATTGCTCTGCATTTATACAGAAGTAAACGACATATAACATGTCATTTTTAAGAACCTGCTACCAGCAATTTTAGGATTTTGTTAGACAGCTGATTTTCTTTTTGCTGATGTTTTAGACAAAACTAATTTGATAGGGTTATTAGAGGATGAAAATTAAAAGGACAGAATCATCCAGGAAGCTCATTAAAATGGAAACCCTGAAAAAACTGGGTAATTGGGCATTGATTCTGTCCTCCCCCCCTAGTTTATGAGCAGTATTGTATTAAAAGTAACATGTCTGCAGGATGATGCTTCAACATCTGTTACTGCTGAAACAAATTGATTTGCTTGTTTTTTCATCTCTACATTTTTCCAACATCTGCATGTGTAGATCTACCCTGTATATTTTTAACCCATCTAACACAGCTCCTTTCCAGGGAAAAGGCATCAAAGGGAGCGGGATGGTCCCTTTGGTTTGGAGGGGGATTCTGCACTGCTGCTCTCCTGTGTTAGCTCTTGGGTGAGTGGCTGGGAATGAGTCATGGGAGGGGACCCGGGGCTGCTGGGGAAGCCCAGGCACAGGTTTGGTGCTCTGAGATGTGTTTATGTGGAACAAAGATGTTTGCAGGCTGCCTGCTGTCTGCCTCCTGAAACATCAGCGTCACGTTATGGGATTCAACCTATGCAAATACTTGTCCTTATTTTCTCTTCTCAGAATAGTTGCAGGGAAATCACATTTTTTAAAAAGTATTTCACTCTGAAGGCGCTCAATAATTGTTCTGGGATTTAGATTTATTTTTTTCTTTATAGGCTGATCCAATAAATTGATTCTAAATCTAGCTTGCTGAATGTTTGCTATTTCAATCACTCTGGCTGTGATTATTGTGATAGTAAGCAATATACTTTCTTTAGTTTAAGTTTTGGATATTTGCTACAATATGCATGGTTGCATGTGCCAATCTTAAAATTCAGTTTATTTACAAGTGTGACATTTTTCTTTCTCTTCAGTGTATGTACTATAAAAATACAATTGCATAAAGGTTCATAGCAAGAAAATTGAAAAAGCTGGGCAATTGATTTGAAATAATATTGGGAAATATTTTCTGATCTCCAATCATTATGATGTGTCTTCTAGTCTTGAAAGTAAGCATGGGAAATTTAAGCACTGTAAAGCCCATGATTAAATCCATTCCTATCCAGCAAAATTCTTGAACTTGATTTGAAGCATGTGCATTAGTTATATTAATAACTCATAACTATTCCTTAAACCCAGCCAGCATCAGACTGACTAAATATTAGAATTGCAAGGTAAATACTGCAGTAAATAAGATAAATATGGGTGCTGGCTTTGCCATGAACTTGTCAGTGGCTTTGACTTGTACAGTCATTTTTATGGCAGTTGAAATCAGAAAAGAATGGAAATTTCAACTAATTTTTTAATATGCTGAAATGTATTAAGTTACACAAAAGAATCCATATTATAGTAATCCTGCATATATACAGGGAAAGAGTACCCAGCGTGCATGGCAGATGGTTTCAAAGGAAATCCTCGAGAGCTAGGATTAAAAAGCAATTTTCAGCAAGTTTAAAATGGGTCTCCATATTTGGGTCACAGATATTAACTCTTTCATTGCAAACAAATGAGGGAGAAGTCTGGCCAGATTGTTATGGAAATGTTCTCCCTGTAGGAGCTGCCCAGTTTGTGCTGGGGAAGAAAGGTGTGAGCAGGGCAGTTGATTCTGCTCCTGTTCTCACACCGGTGGGGAGCGGGGTTGTGGCACATGGAGGCAGGGATAGAATGCAATAAACAGGATTCAGCATTCCACAAACAAACTCTGGCAGCCTTCTGAAAAATAATGTGTGTGTGGCTTTGATCTTTGCCCACTGAAACAAATTTCCGTGAAGCAAACGGATAAATAAGCTTTAGCATGTTAGGAACAGCAGATTTATACCGGTTTACCTTCAGTAAATTAGTAGCAATCACTTTTATTAAAGTGTAAAAACTTTACAGGTAGCATTTCTGTATCACTTTGGGATGTGGCGAGCATGTATGATATAGGATAAATAAGAAATTGAACAGCAGTATTGTTGCTCCATCATAGGAATGAACAAGGGCTCCCAAGTTTTGCTTGGAAGTATGTCTGTGCATGGAAAATAAGCCTGTTTCTCTCAGACATGTTTTAGGGGCACACTAATTTTATTATTTGTTTTTGAGGGTTATATAGTAAAATCAACAGTACCACACAGCCACTGTTCCAGGCTGCTGCTGTTTGGAGGTGATGTACAAACATGTGGAAATCTTGTCACCAATCTGATGCACAGAAGGGATTGAGTGCAGGTCAGCTTTGCACTGGAGGATCACGAGAAGGCACTGGGCTTTTAGCAGATAAAAATAGGGCAGCAAGTTGGAGATTATTGGCTTTAACTAACTTATACCAGTTAGTAACCGTGTCAGGAGTGTAATTCACATTTACATCAGTGCTCTTTATACACTTTGGCAGCACAAAGGAACTTCAAGTTTGACATGAACTTTTCTTTAGGAGACACTTCCAAAGTGGAAATTCAAGTTGGACCTTAAGCACTGTTTGTCACTGAACAATGAAACAGAGCAGCTGATACTGTTTGATTGTGTTCCCAAAGCTCAGCTGGGTGTATTTGGAGTAGGTTTGGAAAGCTTTCTGAGCCCAGGTGCCTGATGCTCTGCTAAGTGAATTACAGAAGTAACTGCTGGTTTGAGTATCAGCCGAAGGAGAAGTTGATTTTGTTGTTCTCTGGGTATTGCATTGGCTATGAGTTACCAGAGGAGGCCTGCACTTCTCAGAGGGTGTGGTGAATGTCCTGGTGGGATAGCTAACTGCAGGTGTATCTGCTAAGTGCTAATTAACAATGCTAATGAGAGGTGTTTCTGCAGCACTCAGCCAATGTGTTTATCAGAAATCCTCTGCTGTGAGAAAGCAACAGCCTGTTCATGTCAAAGCCATATATCCATGTCTGATGTAACTGGTCAGACAAAAGTGAAAGCTCCCATAGGGATAAATTGAGCTATGGTTGGGCTTCCCAGCACTTCTTTATTAATGGCACTTCAAGGAGTGAGGAGAGGAGAAACAGATAATACAAATTGATTCTTCTCTGCAGGTCTCTTGCTTACTTTTGGACTTGGACAGGCCTAATTGGTGAAGACAATTAAAGTTCCTCTACTCTGGATGCTGTAAGTGAATTTTTTGTTGTGTGCATTGTATCTGCTTGAGAATACACACCAGAAGTATCAGCATTGACCAAAATATCATGTAGAGAGGTTAGAGGGCTGAAAAACTTGTGAATGAAGAATGTTCCCATTGGCAGTGACACAGGATGGTGGCCCTGGCTGTCAGTCTGCATGGCAGTTGAGTTCTAGGTGCTGTGATAACATAGCAGGACATTTCAAATACCTTTTACTGTTCAATAGACTTCTCCCAGAAAAGGCCTGCCCGCTTAAAAACCTGTCCCTGTGGCAGCAGAGCCTTTGGAGCATCTGGGATAATGCCCCCCTGGAGCAGGGAATGGGCTGTAGCTGGCACTGCAGGAAGGCAGAGGATGTGTAGGAGGCTGGGAACAGAATGCCATGGCTTTGCCCTTGTTGCAGCATCCCTTCAGGATCCATCGGACATGGCTCTCTGCTGGTTAATTTTCACAAGTGAGGGGAATGACACATTTCTTATTTCTGCGAGAGTGTCTTTATAACATCTGATATTCTTCCACCAATGAAAGCATGCAAAGAGCTCTTCAGATCCCCATTTTCCCCCCCAGAGCTGTGGGAACAATTTTTTGGCTTGTAGAACAAAGAAGTTGGAACAGATGACATAGCCAACATCTGCACCTGGCTCACTGAGGAAGCGAGTATCTGGCGTAGAAGCTGAGCTCCCTTCTGCCAAGAGAGCCATGCCGATGCAGTTGTTCAGGGATGAAGATGGCAAAATGTCTTTTCTGTATTGACTCACCAAGGCAATTTTATTGATCTGTCAAAGTAAAAAAATTCTTGGGAAGGAGAACATCTTTAGTTTTAAATATCAGAGTTTAGTCAGTGGTTAATCAAATGCTGTCTAACCAACCCCGTTAAGATTTTGATGGTGTATCACTTCAGTTCCGATGGCAGACACATCACATATGGGTTGCCATTTTGATGGCTTTGAATGGTAATCTGACCCATAAAAACTGAAGCATAATATGCAAACTGATTTTTTTCTGGCCTGCCCTGTTCTTGGTGCCATCTGTGTTAGGATGGAAACGAGCCTGCTCAAAACGTGGGCTGCCGGTTTGGAGCTGATCACAGATGGGTTTGAAAGAATAGCCTTGTGTGCACAAGGAGAGGGAAGATGCTCCTGAGCAGGAAGTTTCACTTGAAACCATATTATGTCTGCTAAATCCTGTGGCCTATGGAACAGCCACCAGACCTTTCCCTTACCTTCTAAATATCAAGAGACCCCCCACAACTTCTAAATATTGCTCTTCTTCCACCACTGTGTTCTACTGCTGTCATCAGTAATGGAGCAGAGTACAGGAAGCTGACATTACCTGACCCTGTCAGGTATTTGCTGTGCATCTGTTCAGCAAAACTGGGCACAGTAGATTATTTAATGAGTTTTGTAGATGAGTTTTAACCTGTAGTGTGAATCCTGTTGAACTTACAGGATTCAGGCTGCTGTTTCTGGATTTCTGTCTTTGACTATTAATAAAAGTCTGTGTTGTAGGTGAAGGTGAGTACCTGTCCTCTGCTATTGCATCTCAGCTCAAAAATGCAGATATTTAAGCACCTAATTCTCACTGTGGTCAATGAGATCTTGGTTTTCTTTTCATGTTGAGAGAGCCTGTGCTCTAAAGTTAGAGATTGACTGCCCTTGTCTTAGGTGGAACCACAAGTGTCCTAGTACTATTTATAATCCCAAGAAACACATTAAGTAATTTTCACTGGTTAGGAATATGGTGTACAGCACTCTGATTTGTTTTTTTACTCTTTAAATCAATGACATTGTTTGAGCAACCGTTTCTTTCTCAGAAAGGAAGCCTGTAGAAGGCAGCACTCACTGATGGGTTTCATGGTCGTGACACACTTGAACATCCCTCTCAAGACATCTTGAAGCCTTTTATTTCCAGGCTAAATAAACACCAATTTCAGCAATGTCTCATCTACTCCCTTTAATTACTGCTGCTGAGAGAAAGTTTCTGCCAATGCAAATGTGCTATTTTGTCATGTCACATCAAATTGCATCAGCCTTATATTTAGGAACAAAAAGAGGGGGAGGCTGAGACAGGATGTGGCTACAAATGGAACCAAAGGGTTTTCTTAAATATAGGCTGAAAATAGACAATCGAGGCAGTGATGCTTTTTCAAGCAAAAATCCATGAAAGGGAAAATCAGGGCTGTGACGGCAGAGCAGGGCTGGGGTGGGCAGAGGGAGTTCTGGGGGAGGCGGGGTGCTGGCAGGGAGTGCTGCCCTCCTCACTTCCTCGGGCACCCTGTGTGTGCTGGGCAGGAGGGGCTGGGGGAGCCCACACCCCTGCCTGTGTGCTGGCTGAGGGAGGGGGAGCTGTGCTTCCCTCCTGCCCTTTCCCCAAGGAGGTCTCCCCATGCAGCCGTAGCTCAGCTCTCTAAACTAAAGAGATTGTGGGGAACAGGCCTAGACAAAATCTGAGGGGCTGTCCAGATAAGTGCAGGAGACTTTGAAACAGTCCCTCACACCACTTTAAAATAGTGTGTCTACAGAAATACATTTTTTTAAACTTGTTCTTTAGAAAACATAAGCAGCTTCCCCATGGAAAACATTTTTGCCCCCTCAGTATTGGGCACAAAATGATTTCTTGAAATCAAATGCATAAATTATGGATGAAATGGAGCTTGCTTTGAACTGATGAGTCTGATCAGAGCCTGGTGGCAATTAAACAGAGTTCTGAAAGATCAGCTGTGTTTGAGAACCAGCAGAACTCAGGGAGGAAGTGATCTGGGGGCGTGTGAGCAGCACCTACTTAGCAAATTGGAAAAATACTATTCATTTCTTACATCTAAGCACTTGCAATCTCTCCTCAGAAGCAATTGGTGATGACAGAGGTAATATTTTTATTCTTGTCACCAAGGATAATCAAATGCAGGAGAAGCTTAGAAACTTTAGTATTTACAGCATTGTGACTGGTGTAAGTCAAGCAGCACTTCAGGCTGAAGCCAGAGAGCAAAGGCGCCCAGGTTTCCATGGCTGGATGTCACAGGTCCTGCAGGGCTGTAACACAGTAAATGTGGTGATGCTGCCAGTTGTTACATTCCTTACAACAGGCAAGTACTAACCGCAGTGCTAGCTGCGTGCCCACAGTGCTGCGGGAGAGGAGCAGGGCAAGGAAGGGTTTCCCTGGGGCTCTGCAGCCCCGCCTGCAGCGTGGGGGCTGTGCCCTGCCACAGCCAGGGGTGCTTCCTCGGGCTGAGGCAGCAGGGCACAGCCCTGAGACATTCTGCTGCTACTTCAGCATTCATTTGCATAGAATTCCCTGGATTTCATTGTCATTTAACCTGCTTCCCAAGACTTAACCACATCTGATTTTTGCCTGCACTGACATTTTCTTTCCTTTTTAAACCCATAAGCGTTAAAAACCCCTCAGTAAAATGTGTGTATTTTCATAGCAAGGAAGGTATTTCTGTAATACTCTTTCAAAGCAAATCACAGAAATATTAAATGGGGGAGGAAAAAGATAGATGTTTGGTTTTTATAGCTGAGGTTTGTTTGTTTTGAACTGAATAAGTCTGAAAATACTAGATAAAAACTGCAGATCAAATGAAAAGACTCCATAAGCAGCATCCTCCAGATTGTTCCTCAAAAAAAACATGAACTGACAACAGTACAACAGAAAAGTGTTCTTAATTAACATCTTCAGTTAAAGGAGAAGCATTGTGGATCTCTTAAATGTATTATTAAATCTTCATTGTTTAGATAATTGGATGGGGATAGACACTTGTGCTGAGTGCTGTGTCAAATTCGTCAGGGCCTGCTGTAATTCTAGTGCTCTTGCTGGATTTCACAGCTATTTGTCTGGGTACAGGGGTAATTTGGAGGGTTGAGTGAAGCCAGATGACTGTAATGAACTCATTTTGTGTCTTTGACTCAGTTTGGGGGGGAAAAAAGATGCTATTTTTAGGGTATTTGTATTGTTAAGACTTCTGTTCTTCCTGTCTCTCAAAGTTCTCTGGATCGCTGTCTTTTCTTCATCACTGATAATTATATCAAATTAATTCAGCATAATTGAGTTAATTATTAGTACTGGAGGTTACCACCAGGACTTCGATTGAACCAAAGCTTTTATCCCCCTTTTCTTGAGGTTTCACCAAATGTAAACAAACCAGAATCATGGGTGAAACCTAAGGCAGCTCCATTTCCCTCTAGTGCTTTTGCCACTCAGAATTGTCCTGCCACGCTCATTCACTCAGATGAGTACTGATAAATGCAAAGGGAAAAGAGTTTTCTCCCCTTCATCTCTGCCAGAGCTCTGAATTAGTTCAATTCTCAGTAGAGCTGGTGTGTTTTGTGTAATCAGTTAAAGAGCGAGCCCTGTACCGCCGAGAGCAAATGTCCTGCACGGTTCTGGGGGATGTCTGGATTGGCAAGAGCTTCTTGCTGCCCACACCTTTCTTTTTCTTAGATTGCCTTTGGGCCACACTAGGCCTTGGAGAGGGACAGTGAAGTTTTGGGGAAGACGAGCTATGGCTTTAAGAGCTCAGAAGAGTCCTGGAGACATGGCAGGATCTGCCCCTGATTAGCTGTTGGTATGGAAACAATCCCTGATTAGTGAGCTGGGCCAATCCCCCTAAGAGGCTAAAGGCCCCCAGACTTACATGGCCTGTAATACTGCTGCTTATAAACATTGCTCCCAGGAACGTGGATTTTGCTCAGGATGTGGTGGGTCAAGTTCATCCGTGGTTTAATTCCACCACAGACTGGGTTTATGCCAGGGAAGGGGTTGGCTCAGATTATTACTGTGATTGAGAGTGAAGGATTGGCAGATGCTAGATTTCAGCAGGTGTGGATTTGGAATAATAGACATTGAATTGTTCCCAGAACTGAAGATGATGTGAGTTGGGAAGGACAATTCCAGGATGAATCATTTTCAGGAGAAAAAGGTGGAGAAGTCTGAATTGCACCTAAACCAGGGAGGCTCCTGTTCTCACTAGTGAGCATGCACAAAAGAATATTACTCTAATTAGTCTGATTATGCTTATTAATTATACAGAACAAGGTAATCTGGCCTCAGCATGGGCAGCATGTTTCCTCACTGGTGTAGGATTGCAAAAGCCTGAGTGTTTTATTTGCAGTATTGCATGTCTCTGCTGTGTGATACCATAGCAGGGTGTAAGGTAAGACATCTGCCCTGTGGCTTTGGTTAATTTATACAAGTGGTCATTATGCCCAGCTCTAGCACTCTTCGTGGTTTGCAAGTTCTATCAATTACAATTCTATGTTTTGTATTTATATTCTACTTATAATTATGTTTTATATTTGCAAACTGGTGACATTGTTGAATAGCATTAGGCCTGATGCTGATGCTGTAGGACTGCACGAAGGGTGTCTAAGCAGTGATGATTCCTTGTCAACAAAGAGATCTTCGGGATCTGTCATCTGCCAGTTCTTAACCCTTCATGTGCTCTTCAAATATTGTGTAAAGCAAATTTTACACTGCAGGGCTGTGCCCCCAAATTGTCCTGCACAGTCACCTGACACTGCTTCTGCCTCATGCATCAATCAAAGCATAAAGGGGAGAGGAGCAGAACTAGAAGTGAACAGAACAGGCCCAGTTACCATCACTCATGCAGTGGGACTTTGCAGCTCGTGTTTAGAGAGGACAAAACCCCAACAATGCCCGGCCCCGGCGCGTCAGAAGCGATCACATCAAACGGCCGATCTCAGTGAGAGCCAGCGAGTCGTGGCTGCTGGGAAGTGACTGCAGCATTGTCCGTGCTCACCCACACAGCAGGGCTGGGCTGCAGTGCCCGCAGGGCGGCCGTGCCCGGGGCTGCCGAGCGTTCCGAGCCTCGGAGTGGCTGTGAGCAGGCAGGGACGGCCGGACAGCCGGCCTGATGGATGGACAGACAGCCGGGCTGATGGATGGATGGATGGACAGCCAGCCCGATGGATGGATGGCCGGACAGACGGACAGCCGGCCCGAGGGATGGACGGACGGACAGCCGGGCCAATGGATGGACAGACAGCCGGGCCAATGGATGGACAG